>SJYA01002050.1:0-35970 GCA_006410615.1 Neotragus moschatus
TTAACAATGGCCAATGTCCAATAAAAGATACTAAATCAGTAAAGAACTTTAAAACAGCTATTATGAATTTGCTTAAAGATGTAATGGAAAATGTGATAATAATTCAGCTATAAAAAAGAACCAAATGTAGCTTTTGGAGAAGAATAATACAATATTTAGTATGTTTTTTGGATGAGATTAATAGCACATTTGATACTGCAAAATAAAAAAAATAGTGAACTTTAAGATATATGAATAAGTCTGTACAAAGTGAAACTCTGAGAGAAAAAAGTAAGTCTGAAAAAAAAATCCACAAAGCCCCAGTAACTGTGGAAAATATTCGTTCATTTGGAGCCCTAGAAAAGAGAATAGAGGGCAAGAAAATACTTGAAGAAATAGTGGCTGAAAAATGTTCATGTTTGAACAGTCCCAAGAAGTTCAAGAACCCCAGGAAAGTTAGACACAAAGAAAGCCACACAGGGGCACGTTGTTTTTGTTGTGTTTGTGCTCAGTGGTGTCTGACTCTCTGCGACCCCATGGACTATAGCCTGCCAGGCTCCTCTGTTCATGGAATTCTCCAGGCAAGAATACTGGAGTGGGTTGCCATTTCCTTCTCCAGGGAATCTACTGAACCCAGGGATTGAGTCCACGCCTCCTGTGTCTCCTGCATTGGCAGGCAGATTCTTTCCCACTGAGCCACCTGGGAAGCCCATCATAATCAAATAGCTAAAATTAAATGATTTTTAAAAATTTCTTAGGAGCTGTTTCGGTGTGTATAAGGAGTATATTCTGTACAGAGGAACAAAGTTAAGAAAAATTGAGATTTTTTACACATACACAGACACACACAGACATGCAATGTAGAAGATAATGGAATGATTTCTCTAAAGTACTGAAAGAAAAACTCCAACTTAAGTACTATACCCAAACAAACTATTCGTCCAAAAAAAATGTATAGCAAACAATCCAATAGTGGAAATAAAATGGTAAACTAAAATATACTCAGTAAATCTAGAAGAATGATGGAAGAGATAAAGAGAAAAACACTCAGAAAATAAATTACAAGGGAAATGAGAAAATAAATGGAATGAAAATGAGAACATAACATTGAAATTTGTGAAATGGAGCTGTGTAGTGTTTAGAGGGAAAATTTTAGCTTTACATGCATTTATTTGAAAAGACACAAGGTTTAATCAATAATCTAGGCTTCCAATNAAGATAAAAACACTCAGAAAATAAATTACAAGGGAAATGAGAAAATAAATGGAATGAAAATGAGAACATAACACTGAAATTTGTGAAATGGAGCTGTGTAGTGTTTAGAGGGAAAATTTTAGCTTTACATGCATTTATTTGAAAAGACACAAGGTTTAATCAATAATCTAGGCTTCCAATTTGAGAAGTTAGGAAAAAAAAGTTAAATCCAGTAAGTAGAGGTGTGGAAACAATAAAGATAAATATACAAAACAAAAAATATTAACTGGGAAAACAATAGAAAAAAATCACTAGTACCAAAAGCTAGTTTAAAAAAATAGCAAAAGTGATAGACATCTAGCTAGACTGATCAGGAAATTGAGGACACAAATTGCCAATTACCAGATACTGTAAATATTCAAGGAATAATTAGATAATATTATGGACAACTCTGAGGCCATAAAAATTAGTAAGTGAATGCATTTTATTATATGTAAATTATATCCCAGTAAAAGTGATTGAAAAAAACAAAATGAGTAATTTCAGTTGCTATGATTGAGTTTTCATCTAGTTACAAGCTATATCACTTAATCTCACAATAAAATGGTGATATAACTTAGTAGTTTGGAGTTTATATGTTACACAGAGACTACCGTCTTTGAATTATGGTTCAGTCAATTAGTAAGTATATGACTAGGTAAATTATTTAACTACTACTACATAAACTACTAGCTCTCCCAGGTGGCTCAGTGGTAAAGATCCTGCCTATGAATGCAAGAGATACAGGAGACATGGGTTCGATCCTTGGATCGGGAAGATCCTCTGGGGGAGAAAATGGCAACCCATTCCAATATTCTTGCCTGGGAAATCTCAAGGACAAAGGAGCCTGGCCAGCTGCAGTCCATGGTGTTGCAGAGTCGTTCACGATTTAGCAACCAAACAACAACAGCAGCAATGTAAACGCACACAGACTGGGAGTTTGTTTTGTTTACTTAGATGATTTCTTGACGTACGGTAGGCAACCAGTAAATATTTGTTGTTAAGCCCTAGTTGACAGATGAAATTGGCAAGGAAGAGATTTACCTGACTTTTAAAGGTTATCAGGTAGGGAGAAACTCAGACTTTGACTTAAGTCTGCCAGATTCCAAAATTAGTGTCTTTCTCCTGCTGCTATGTCAGACAAGTAAGAAACCTTAAAAAGAGTAAGTCAAGAGAGCCTGATTGGTAACTATGCATGTGTCTTTGAAAGGCATTAAAAGAAAAGGAAATTATTCTTCTTTTGATTACCAAATTAATCCTTGAAACTGTGACCTCTCTCACTTGAAACAGAACTGCTATTGCAGAATGGAAAGGAAGCAGGGGTCATTTTTCTTTTTTCAATACTTTCATTTACTGCTGCTGCTTGAACTGTGCAGTTGAGAGCTCAGATGCAAGTACTCAGGGTTGTATAGTCAGTTGGGCCTGCTGGCTAGCCTGTGCATTTAAGCATGTCGCTGGGTAGTGTGTGTGATCAGGCAGGGCTGTAGGCTAGGTTCCAAGGCTGCCCAGGATACTGTTCAGTCTCCCTGGTTAAGCAAACCAGAAGCTTTACTTCACAGTTGGGCAGGGCTGCTGGCTTAGCTCTTTGCTGGAGTGGGGCTATAGGATGGGCTGTTTCTTGGCCATGCCTGCTGGATAGATGGACTGGAGGTTATATTCTACAACTAGGCGGGTGTGCAAATGTGCTTCCTGGCCCTTGCCAGGTGGTAAAATGGTCTGTACTCCTTGAATGGGCCTGTTATCTGGACACCCAAGTCAGGCAGAACTGCCCATTAACCTAAAAAAAGAGGTAAGTGGAGGTAAACTCAAATGACCAGAAATTGTAGGGAACAGCAGAGGACTTCTTTCCACGTGACACTAGTGGTAAAGAGCCCACCTGCCATTGTGGGAGACCTCGATCCCTGGCTTGGGAAAGACCCCCTTGGGGAGGGTAAGGCCACCCACTCCAGTATTCTTGCCTGGAGAATCTCGTGGACAGAGGAGCCTGGCAGGCTACAGTGCATAGAGTTGCAAAGTGTCGGACATGACTGAAACGACCTAGCACAGAACAGCAGAGGAACTGCAATTCGGGAAACAAACTGTAGCAAGCTACAGGTGAGCCCGTTGAAGGTTGGGGCGGGCTGTGTTAATGAGGAAGGCATGCAAAGAGTCAGGGGAGTGCTGTTAGGGTTCAAGCATCAAATTCATTGGCTTGAGTGCAGGGTGAGATTCTTGTGGATGCTCATTGGTCGGGAGATAAGTTACGGGTTTCTGTAAGTCAGGTATTTGGGGGAAAGCATTGTTTCGGTTAAGTTTCGTTTTCTTGTGGGCGCATGCTTGAGATTCTCCGTTTCTTATCTCTGGTTCCATTTTAGATTGAAGTCCCTTTGGATGATGGATTAGCTTGCTGACCAGAGGGGGCCACCAGCTTGACTTTGCAGATGGGCAGAGCCACTGGCTAAGATTTCTGCTCTGATGCCACTTCAAGCAGGAGTGTGGTCCACCAAGGTCTGATGGATGTAAGTGCCACCCTTCTTCCCCATCTTTATCAGATCCCTGAAACTGAGCCCTGCAGATTACCCCAGTAGTTCCTGAGAGGTGAGACCTGAGTGTCCCTCCTGAACTCCCCTGCAGTGCTGGGAGGTCTGAGGGGGTCCACCTTGGTCTCTCATTTTCCCCTGCAGAAACAGTAAGCCCACGGGGGCCCTCTCAGATCGGCACTGTGTCAGCCTGGGGGAGTGGTGATGTGGTCAGAATGTAGCCTCTCTTCTCACCCTTTTAAATGCTGTCCTTCCTGATCTGTGTGGTCCAGGCAGGTGCTTCAGGCTCACCTCTGGTCTCTGGGGTTTCACAATGGTGTTTTGTCTGCAGTTAATTGCTAGTTCTTGCGAGAGGAACAGGAGTCAGAATTAATTGATAGCACTGTCTTGATGTCTCCAAAACTTATTTTGAAAAGACACTGTCAAGTAAAGGAAAAAGAAATCCATAGGCTGAGAGAAAATATTTTTAAAATGAATTGCTGATAAATTGTATCCAGAATAAAGAGACAACTTTTCACAACCCAATAATAAGATAACTCAGTTTTTTTAATGGAATAAGATATTAATAGATGTTTCATCAAAAATGTGTACAAATGGCAAAAACACATGTGAAAGAGGCTCAAGATCATTAATCATCAGGTGAATACAGTGAGATGCCACTGCCCACCTAGTGGAATGACTAAAATTAAAATGTCTAAAATAACGAGCATTGGCGAGGATGAGGAGCAACTGTAACATTCATGCATTGCTGTGGAAATGCAAAATGGGGCAGCCATAATGCACAGTGTCCTCCCTTCCATGGCACCCTGCCATGCATCTGCTGAGCATCCAAAGTACTATTTCTTAGGTTATTAAGAAATGAATCATAAAAGGTGACTTGGGACAAAATCTCATGTCCTTTACATTATTCAGAATGTCGCAAGGACAATAAACTTGGATTACAAAGAAGCACCAGTCTCCAAAGCACCAGGCATCCAAAGCCGAACTTGAAGAGTTCCATTGTGTAGGTCTCATGGGCTCCCTATCGGGGGATTCCACATGCTATTTTACTTTGAGCTTTCTTTATGCAGGGGAGACCCACAGCAGGGAAGCACTGGGGGTTTATCCTGATATTCTCCTGTTACTCCTTTCTCTGTAAGTAACTTTTAGTATTTTAAGAGCATGGATTTTGGATAGCACTAAAAGAAATGTGGGCCCCCTACACCGTGAATGTGTAGCTCAACATCCATCCAGTTATGGTTTCTAGAGGGATCTTCTCTTCTGAGTTGGCTTTAACCACTCTGAGGGCAGTGGTTATTCCTGTTATGTTAGTTGGTACCTTTCTTAGTACCAAGCCTAGTACCTTGACTATGAAGTGAAGTGAAGAGAAGTCGCTCAGTTGTGTCCGACTCTTTGCGATACAATGGACTACAGCCTACCAGATTCCTCCATCCATGGGATTTTCCAGGCAAGAATACTGGAGTGGGTTGCCATTTCCTTCTCCAGGAGATCTTCCCAACCCAGGGATTGAACCCAGGTCTCCCACATTGTAGGCAGACGCTTTACCTTCTGAGCCACCGGGGAGACTAAACTATATGTTTAAGAGATATTTTAAAGATGAAGTTGAGAGTCTTTCAAAGCCGTGAATATATTTCCCAGAATCCACCTCACTACATGGTTCAGTGAGAGTCTGAGGTGGAAGAGGAGAAGCTGCAGGGGCAGCTGAGGGCAGATATGTAGGCCAATAGAGGGCCCAACTGCTTTTAGGCAAGCTTGTATCCTTTAGTCCTATTGACTGAGCTGGTCTGTGGGAGATTACATGAGGTTCCTAAGATACTTAATAGCTTCAGAGTGAACTCTTGAGACTCAACTCTTGTGAGCAGACAGAACAAGTTTGTGTTGGGAGCTTCCCAGAGGCTCTTGTGTCCCCTGCATTGGCGGGTGTGTTCTTTACCACTAGTGCCACTGTAAAAATGCACAAAAATAAAGAGGGATTTAAAAAATTTAGCCAATTATTTATGCACTTATTTGTTTTCTGAACGTGAGATATTCCCTGTCAATGGATGCTTCTTTCTATGTATCTATCTCTCTATCTATCTATCTATCCACCTATCTATCAACCTGTCAGGAGAGAGATCCGTAAGAGAATCAGAAGGCATTTACTGGAATGCAAAATTGAAGTGTGTCTGTGGAGAGAAGCTTGTTCAAGATTCTTAGGACAATCTAGAGAGGAAGCAGCTAAATGGAGAAGCAGGGCAACCTGGAAATTAAAAGGCCATTTTAAATAATCTTTCAAAGCTCAAGATAGATCAAAATAATGATGAAAAGAGACTATGGAATAAAGTTGAATTAACTCAGATACCTTATGATGATGAAAGAGAGGAAATAACCAGAATATCCTATACTGGGGGACTAATTAAATTAGCAGTTAGTACACATTACAATAGGATTTTATGCATCTATTGAAATGAGCTTAATAATGAGTTTTTAATATAAGAAATTATTGACATAGTGATGACTGGAACATAAGGATTCAGAATTATCCATAAACTATCAACTCAATTGTATTTGATACATGCAAAGGACAAAGAAAATTTGTCAAAATTATTTGCCACTTCATGGCAAATAGAGAAACAATGGAAACAGTGACAGACTTTATTTTCTTGGGCTCCAAAATCACTGCAGATGGTGACTGCAGCCACAAAATTAAAAGATACTTGCTCCTTGGAAGCAAAGCTATGACAAATCTAGACAGTGTATTAAAAAGCAGAGACATTACTTTGCCAACAAAGGTCTGTCTAGTCAAAGCTATAGTTTTTCCAGTAGTCATGTATGGATGTGAGTGTTGGACCAAAAAGAAAGCTGAGCACAGAAGAACTGATGCCTTCAAACTGTGGTCTTGGAGAAGACTTTGAGAGTCCCTTGGACTGCAAGGAAATCAAACTAGTCAGTCCTAAAGGAAATCAGTCCTGAATATTCATTGTAAGGACTGAAACTGAAGCTCCAATACTTTGGCCACCTGATGTGAAGAGCTGACTCATTTGAAAAGACCCTGATGCTGGGAAAGACTGAAGGCAGGAGTAGAAGGGGATGGCAGAGGATGAGATGGTTGGATGGCATTACTGACACAAAAGACATGTGTTTGAGCAAGCTTCAGGAGTTGGCGATGGACAGGGAGACCTGAAGTGCTGCAGTCCATGGGGTCGGAAAGAGTCGGACACGACTGAGTGACTGAACAACAGTGCTATTATTTGCTTGGGGAGTGGGATTGTAGGAAAATAGTTTTTGCATTTATTGATATGTTCTTGCCTAAAGTGTCTAATTTTTCTACACTGACCATATTATTTATCATCAGAGTTAAAAGGGAAGAAACTCATGGTTTCAAGAAGTAAAAAATAATAGAATAGTTAATCAAGGACAAGGTGAAGTTTTCTTCCTGAAGAAAATATCAGCTACGTATTTTTCTCTTTGTGAACTGCTCAGTGTTTCATAGTAGAATATTTGCAGGAAAGCCTTAATGCCTGACTGACTGGATAACTGGCAGTTTTTAAAAGGTTCTGTCGTGCAGTCGGAGAAGTGTGCACTTTCTTCCAGTGNAGTTTTCTTCCTGAAGAAAATATCAGCTACATATTTTTCTCTTTGTGAACTGCTCAGTGTTTCATAGTAGAATATTTGCAGGAAAGCCTTAATGCCTGACTGACTGGATAACTGGCAGTTTTTAAAAGGTTCTGTCGTGCAGTCGGAGAAGTGTGCACTTTCTTCCAGTGTGACATGTTGCAAATGAGAATGGATGGCTAATTTCTTAAATGATTCTGGAATAAGGTTTGGCTCTTAATTTTTTTTTAATCAAATTTTGAATTTTTCACATATACCATGAGAAATCTTTCCGGTCCTTAGAATGTTCACAAAAAATCATCCTGAGTAAACCAGTCTCTTCCTTAGAAGAAAACATGCTGCTTACTCATACAGGTTCGCTTTTAAACTCCACAAATACTCATGACCACCACTGAAACATCTCTTTACAGAGTTCCCAACCATCATTTTGTAGGTTAATAAAACTCTAGGGTTGAAATTTGATTTTGATTTGTTTTGTAGAAATATTCAAAAGGAGGGGGTCAGTGCCTCCTGTTTCTTATATTATGTGGCTTGTTGACATTTGAAATTTCAAAGTATCAAGGGTTTCTCTAATGTGACTCATTTGAATCGATTGTTTTTCTTCCTCTCTGAATGATGAGCTGCTGATTCAGAACTATATGATAAAATTAGAATTGCCAATATTTTATTGTCTACTTTTAAAAAAGCTGTTCTTTCATTTTTGGCATCAGTTGCAAACTACTTTGAATATTCAGTTTGTTACAGAACTTTTATTTGTGTTTTAATTTTATTCTTTTGAACAAATAGCCTGAAGCACAATGATGAAATATGTGTTGGAAATGGCAGCATTCAGTGACTCTGGCTATATTGGTCATAGTATTATTTCTATCACTGATTTCCTAGGCAGGCTGGGCTCTGAGGTTGGGTCTTGGTTTTCGTACCTGTAATATGAGAAGTGTTGGACTATCTTATAGTCAGGATAGGCTAAGTTATGCTATAGTAATAAAGAACATTCATATCACAAGGCTTGAAACAATCAGAATTTACCTCTTATTTCTATGATTGATAATCATCATGAATCAATTGGATCTCTGCTTCCAAGTTATCATCATTCTCAGGCTGATAAAGCAGCCACCACCTGAAGCATTGGTGTGGCCATGGCAGTGGAAAAAGAGAAGATGGTGAACACAGGTGGGCTCTTAAAGCCTTTGCCCCAAAATGACACATTTCACTCTCTTTCGTATTGTATTGATCAAAACTAGTCTTATGGCCAAGTCTTACTTCAGGAAGGGAAATTAGATATTGGTTAAACTGAATGTAATCTATAGGTAATCTGTAAAGGTCCTTTAATTCCTAGGAGCCTATGTTTCTAAAGTGCATTGAGAGTGGTTATGACACACATTTGCTTTGAGAACAAATATGTGCTTTTCAGCAAAGATGGATAATATTTTGGGAGAAAATTTTACTGAGATAATTGTAGATTCAAATGTAAGGATAAGAGATAATACAAAGAGATCTGTGTATACTTCATCCAGTTTCCCCTAGGAGTAACATTTTGCAAAACTATAGTATGCTATCGCAGCTAGGATTCTGAAGATGATGCAATCCACCTATTTAATTTAAGATTTTCCAGTTTCACTTGTACTCATATTTTTAAATGTGTATTTAGTTCTCTGCAGTTTTATCAAATGCATTGGTTCAGGTATTCTCCACCGTAGTCAGAGTACTAAATTCCAATGTCACAAGAAATCTTCGTGTTGACTTTTTATAACCATACCCATCTCTTCCTACCATCATTATCTTTACCACTCGTGTTCTCCATTTCAAAAATTTTGTCATTTAAGTAATTCTATTAGAAAGTGTTTTCATTTCTCTGAGATGAATACTCAAGAGTGAAGTTGCTGTGTAAAATGGTAATTGCATGTTTAGCTTTATAAGAAACTGCCAAACTCTTTTCCAGAATAGCTATACCATTTTACATTCCCACCAGCAATATATACAAGAGCCACCAACTGCTTGCTTGCATCTGGTACTGTCATTATTCTTTATTTATCAGCCACTCTGACAGATGAGTAGTGATATCACACTGTGGTTTTAATTTGAGATTCCTTCATAGCTAACGATATTGAAAATCTTTCCAAGTGCTTGTTTACCATTTGCATATCTACATTTGTGCAGTGTCTATTGAAGTCTTTTGCCCATTCTTTATTGATTTTTTTCCTTACTGTTGAGTTTGAGAGTTATTTGCATATTCCAGATGTAAGTTTTTTGTCAGGTATGTGATTCACAAATATGTTCTCCCAATCTATTACTTGATTTTTAATTTTCATTACAGTCTTTTGCAAAACAAAAATTTTAATTTTGGAGATACCTAGTTTATCATGTTTTTCCCTTTTGTGGATTATGCTCTTGGTCTCATCTGAGAAATCTTTGCCTGTCCCTACATCTAAAAAGACTGTTTCCTCTGTTCTAATGAGTCTGACTCCAGGACAAAATATCCTATGTGTGGTCTTTTAGGCCCAACCATAGACAATTACAGAGTTGCGTGTGACTGGCAGCCAACATGGGGAGGAAATCGCTGTCCCCACAGCAGCTGGCACACAGCCAGGGCATTCTAGTTTTCTTGAGGGAGTTGCTGTCAAGGCCCCCATTGGTTAGCCATGCTCATATGTATTTCTGCATTCCTAGCCCAGGCATCTCCAGTCAAGGCCTCTTTAATGGGCAGTGTGGTTGAGACCCTTGCCAGGCACCTCTGCTGAGACCTCTTTATTGAGCTCCTTGGCTGAATTACATTTCTCCACTTTGCCTCAGTACCTTTCCACTCCTAGCCTTTCTCTTCTCTCTCCAGCCCAATGAATCTGTAAAAAGGCAAGAACCTGTTGTTGTTCAGGGCTCCTGAGCAGTGACATGATTTTCTCAGGCTGAGCAGAATTCACCGGACCCTCACCTTGGGGCATTTCATGGATGAAAATATGACACTAGGAAAAAATAAAAATAAAAAAAAAGAAAGAAAATACGACACTAGGGAACCAGCACCNAAATTAATATGGTCATATGATTTTACTTCTTTAGTCTATTGATACAGTGAATTACATTGATTTTGAATGTTGAGCCAGCCTTACATAGCAATAAATCTTATTTGGTTGTGGTGTATAAATATGTCTATACTTGTTTGGAATTGATTTACTAATAGTTAAAGACTTTTGCCTCTATGTTGATGAGAATTATTGGTCTATAGTTTTTTTTTTTTTTTTTCTTTTTCTTTAAGCTATCTTTGTCTCATTTGGTATACTGGCCTAATAAAGCAAGTTTGTAAGTATTCCTTTATCTTCTGTTTTCTGGAATAGATTATGTAAAATTGATGTTAATTCATTAGATATTGGATAGACTTCTCCAGTGAAACAATCTTGGCCTAGAAATTTGGTTTTGGGGAGCTTTTAAATTGTAAATTCAAGTTTTTAATGGTTATACAGTTATTCATAAGAGATAGTTCATCTTGGTTGAGTTTTGGTAGTTTGCTGGTTTTAAGGAATTGGTTTTTAATGTCAGTTGGATTTGTAGAGACATCTTCAGTTTAATTCTGGATGTTAGTTATTTGTGTTTGCTCTCTTTATTTTTTCAGTCTTGCTAGAAGTTTATCAACTTACTGATTTTCTTTTTCAAAGAATCAGCTTTTGTTTCATTGATTTTTTCAATTTCATTGATTTTTATTTTATGTGATTATATGTTATTTTTTTCCAGTTTGTTTACTCATCTTTTTCTAGTTTCTTGAGGTGAGAACTTAGATTATTGATTTGAGGCTTTCTCTGTTTTAAATGCAAGCATTTAGTGATAAAAAAAAAAAATAGCCCTCTTAGCTTTGGTTGTTCCCCACAAATTTTGATGTGTCATACTTTCATTTTCATTCAGTCCAATGTATTTTGCATTTTTCTTGAGATTTCCTCTCTCTTGACTTAGCTGTTATTTAGAAGTTTTCTGTTTAATTTCATGTGTTGAGATTTTCCT
This sequence comes from Neotragus moschatus, assembly GCA_006410615.1. NCBI lineage: Eukaryota > Metazoa > Chordata > Mammalia > Artiodactyla > Bovidae > Neotragus > Neotragus moschatus. The sequence goes on from SJYA01002050.1 coordinate 11,310, forward strand.
ATTGTCTTTTTTTGGTAATTGATTTTTTGCTTGATTCTATTATGGTGAGAAACATTCTCTGAGTGATTTCAGTTGTTTTAAATTTACTGAGGTTTGTTTTTTACCCCATGATATAGTATGTCTTGGTGAATGTTCAATAGGCATTTGAAAAACAGGATGTATTCAGCTGATAGTGGTAGAATNTTGATTTTTTGCTTGATTCTATTATGGTGAGAAACATTCTCTGAGTGATTTCAGTTGTTTTAAATTTACTGAGGTTTGTTTTTTACCCCATGATATAGTATGTCTTGGTGAATGTTCAATAGGCATTTGAAAAACAGGATGTATTCAGCTGATAGTGGTAGAATGTTCTGTATAAGTCAGTTAGAATCTCTTAGTCGATTGTGTTATGCAGATCTTTTAAATCCTTGCTGCTGTCTTTCTAGTAGTTCTAATACTTGCTGAGGAGAGGGTGTTGAGGTACTCAGTATAACTGTAAATGTGTCATTATGTCACATCCTTTTGTCTCTAAGTAATTTTCTTTGTTTTAAACCCTGCTTTATTACATATTAATGTAGCCTTTCCTGCTTAACATTTTTTTTTAAATTACTGTTTCCATGGAATACTATTTAACATCCTGTTACTTTCAAACTACCTATTTTATTGAATTTAAAATGAGTGTCGTATAAACAGTTGGGTCATTTCTTAACATATTCTTGAAGAGGGGGTGTAGGGGTGGTGGTGGGCCCTGGCCACTTTTTGCTGTCAGAGCTCCTGATCACCCCAGTGGTGCTGGGCTTGCCTGATGCCAGAGGGACCCAAGTTTAATCATGGGGAGGAATGAGCCTCCCTAAGTTGGGGGCTGGTAAACACAGATCTGGGTTGCCTTCTCTTAGGTGGATGTCTTGCTGCTGTGTGGTTCCTCCAGTTGGGATTCCACATAAGTTTACTTTCTTCTTACCATCTTTCAGAATTCTCTTTTGGTTGTCTTTTATGTTATTTCCAGGGTTCATAGTTATGCTCAGTGGGGAAAAGCCGTGAGAAATGAGTTGATGCCATCTAGTCCAGGCTAAATGTCAATATATTTTGTATGTCATAATTACTAGGTTATAAATTCACTAAATGCAAGATCTGCCTTATACTTCTCAGTGCCTTTTACAGTCCATAGTAGAGTTTCTTGTGTATTATAGCTTTTCAATAAATATTTGCAACTTTAAGTGGGAATGTTTAAAGTTGTGAACTTTTGGTTATTTCTAGACCCAGTAACTGTGGGTTTAAATGTCCACTTGTAATTGTTTTAATACTGAAAACAGTTGTCCTTATTGGTTATTAACTGCATGCTTCTCTGTCATTTTGGCAAAATGTTGTCACCACCACGGGGACATTGCTTATCCTACACGGTTTCTGGATTTCTGTGTGTTGAAACTAGTGACTTCAACCTCAGGATTTTTCAGATTATTTGTAGATCCTGTAAGCAAAGGTCATAATGGTAAACTGTTAATATGGAAAAAGGATATTTAAATATTTTCCATATTTAGTTTAGCAGGATCTAAACTAAATTTACTTTCTGAAATAGATAAAATATTTACTTTAGAATCAGCTATAGGAAGACAGAGGAAAAGATCTAGAGATTTTGAAAATAAAGCATAAAAACTTGGCTTTTAAAAGCACTGTTTTTAACTCAGAGTTGATTAGCATGTGGGTTGGTTTAACATCATTGAATGCACTTGACTTGATCTCTGCTGGAGTTGAGTGAGATACACTGGTTTTCTTTTCTGACCTTACCTTACAAATTATAACTTGTCACATATAATTACCTTTCCCATAACAATTTCAGTAGTTCATTTGCCTGTCATGTTTCAGAGAACTCTAAACCTTTCTTAATGTATTTTTTAAGTGGGCCAAAATGCTTCTCCCCCATTCCACCCTGGCAGCTAGTATATACTTGCTTATTATGACCAGTGACTGCATATTAACAGTTGCCACGTTTCTTTCATAAATACATTTCCTTCAAATGATTTAACTTTTGGATCTGCTGAAGTAATATTAATGGTGGCTCTGTTCCAAGTGAGTAGGATGAAAAGCCATTTAGATAAAGGAGATTAGGGGTCAGTTTTTTTGCTTAACAAGTATGCCAGTTACTGAAAAGACCAGAATGCTCAGATGAATGGATGTGAAGAGAGAAAATGTATAAAATCACTCAGAACTCAAATGGAAGTTAACATGAACCATCTGAAGTGGACATGTGTTTCTTCTTTCTTCTGCAGCTTTCATCGTCTGTACAGCCTAGCACAGTGGTAGGAAGTGCTGTACAACTGGACACTTGATTTTATTGATTTTGTTTTCTAGTGCTTATTATTTTCTCTGGTTAAGTATTATTTTACTTGACATTAAGTAAAGTATTACAAGCTGCTTATAAATCAGAATAAGTCATAATATAATTTATCTGCTTTCTCCTTTATCCTTTCAACTCTTCCTTTTGATACGATCTTATATTCCAAACTTTCTGGCCAGTCATACTTTTAAATGTTCTACTATGCTATCCCACAAACCATCAACATGTCTCAAAGTTCTAGCACTACAGTCTTTGAACTAGATCCAATGAATTGGATCTCATAATTTAAGTAAAACTGCAGTTCTTTGGCGAAATGAACTTCATTAGTATTTGCAAGAATACTGTTTTTGCTCTAATTATGGAGCTAACAAAGATAATCATCGATATATTTTAGACCAATTTTTAATTCAGTCATCACATCCACAGTGCCTAGTTTAGTACTCAGTTACATTATAGGATGTTAGGGAATAAAATATTATTATATTTTTGTTGTTTCCATTTCCATTGTTGCTAAAACATAGGGGAGAGGAAAGAAGGGAGATAATTTCACCTATAGCAGATTCAAATTTGTACTATAATCTCAAAGATGATATAGTTATCTCAAATAATTTTCTGTATCTGTTGACTTTAAGTATGGGAAATGAATATCTTTAAGAATGGGTATGATAAATTCTGTTTTGTGTCTTTGGAGTGTCTGTTGGTGTATCTTTGGAGATATGTCATATGTAAATGGAAATACATTATAAATGTTGTTTTCTCTGGATGAGTAACATTCTCTTAGGAAATATAATCTATTAGAACAGGAAGTCATTTGGATTACCTAGTTAATGATCTGTATTTGAAATTTTCAATTTTAGTAATGGAACCATCTTTCAAACAATGGAGAGAAAGAGTGTTGCCTCCAGAACTATTAAAAAATAAATTTCTGTCATTTAAACTGTTAGGGAACTGTTGACTGAAGCCCTCCTTCCCCACTTGGCCAGGCATGATAATAACCATTTGCATGAGTTGTCCCACAACAGGAAGTCCTGAAAAGGAATATGATGCTGCCCCTGAAAACTAACCTGGAGAATTCAGGAGTGTTCAAAAGAGGGGGGAAATGACCACCTTCCCAGAATCCTTTGTACTAGAATCTGTCTTGGCTGAGCGATGCATGTACCACCAGGAAGGACCCTGAGTCAGCCTATGGGCCAAATGATTGGCCAGAGACAACCCAGAAACTAACCCCATTAACCATAAAACCTGAGGCTGAGCCACATGGAAGAACAGTTCTAGATTCCCTTACCCTGCTGCTCTCCACCTGGGCACACTTCCCAGTACTGTCCTTTTCTTTGTCAGCAAGTGTATTTCCTCAGACAATTCATTTCCAAATGTTAGACAAGAGCCCACTCTCAGGCCCCGGAAGAGATCACTTTTCCTGCAACAAAATCACACAATCTGTGGTAATTTCTTTATGGCAGCCTGAACTAAGGCAGTTTCCCACACTGCTCTGTTTCCTTCTTCCTTTTTCACTCACTGGCCTGTGTATCTCCTTGCAGCTTCTACCCATTTGTCTTTGTCCCAGCTTTTATTTAAGTGAATAAAAAAGGACATAAAACATGTCCAAGCCTGGATGAGAATGTAACATTTTGTCCAAAGGAAAATTAAATTGGGAACAGCATTCTGCAGGTGCATATTAAGTGAACTGGTGGGGAAAATATAATTTAGGAGATGGTGAAATTGCTTCTGAGTGAAGATGTAGTCATCTCACAGTACCTGTGTCAATCTAGATGAGCGTGCAGCTAGGAGAAGCTTCTTGCATTGAGCTAAAGATAGGGCAAAAATAAAAATCATGAGCACAGTTCAGTTCAGTTCAGTTCAGTCACTCAGTCGTGTCCGACTCTTTGTGACCCCATGAATCGCAGCACACCAGGCCTCCCTGTCCATCACCAACTCCTGGAGTTCACTCAGACTCACGTCCATCCAGTCAGTGATGCCATCCAGCCATCTCATCCTCTGTCATCCCCTTCTCCTCCTGCCCCCAATCCCTCCCAGCATCAGAGTCTTCTCCAGTGAGTCAACTCTTCGCATGAGGTGGCCAAAGTACTGGAGCATCAGCTTCAGCATCATTCTCTCCAAAGAAATCCCAGGGCTGATCTCCTTCAGAATGGACTGGTTGGATCTCCTTGCAGTCCAAGGAACTCTCAAGAGTCTTCTCCAACACCACAGTTCAAAAGCATCAATTCTTCGGTGCTCAGCTTTCTTCACAGTCCAACTCTCACATCCATACATGACCGGTGGAAAAACCATAGCCTTGACTAGATGGACCTTTGCTGGCAAAGTAATGTCTTGCTTTTGAATATGCTATCTAGGTTGGTCATAACTTTTCTTCCAAGGAGTAAGCATCTTTTAATTTCATGGCTGCAATCACCATCTGCAGTGATTTTGGAGCCCAGAAAAATAAAGTCTGACACTGTTTCCACTGTTTCCCCATCTATTTCCCATGAAGTGATGGGGCCAGATGCCATGATCTTCGTTTTCTGAATGTTGAGCTTTAAGCCAACTTTTTCACTCTCCTCGTTCACTTTCATCAAGAGGCTTTTTAGTTCCTCTTCACTTTCTGCCATAATGCACGAGCACAATGTTTCTTTTTCATCATTAATCAGTTGATTTTTCACAGTGTTCATTTCAGTTTAGTTCAGTTGCTTAGTCATGTCTGACTGCCACCCCATGGACTGCAGCACGCCTGGTTTCCCTGCCCATCACCAACTCCTGGAGCTTACTTAAACTCATGTCCATAGAGTCAGTGGTGCCATCCAANGGTAATCTAGGATAAGTTCTGCATCTCAAGATCTCTAATATCATCACAGTTTATTTTGTCATATCAGGTAATATCTTCGGGTGGGGCAGTAATGCACATTCAGCCTGTCATAGGCACTAAGTGTGAGTTAATTATATTATTACTTCCTTCTAGATAGCATGCTTTCTTTCTAAACTTGGATGCTCAAAGAACACAGTGATTTATCTAAGTAGTTATTCTCTATGGGGGAAAATATTCTTGTGAGCCCCTCTAAATGACTGGTGCTCTAAATATTGAAAAGTTTTGGCATTTGGATCTAGAATTTTAAAAATTAAAACAAGTCCTAGGACCCCTAGTCCTCAGATTGTGGTTGCTTAATACCATTTCCCTCTAAATGACCCATAACTCGTTGGATAAACAGCTGATTCCAGGTTTAAGGTAGGAAATCTACAATATGAGCTTGAAACATCTCTCTGTGAAAGTTAGAAGGTTTTTAAAGGCTCCTGAGGGCTCTTAAAAGCAGTCAAGAGACAACTTGCAAAAGAACCCACTGGCCAATAATAATAATGGCTTGAAATACATAAAGTATATATAAGTCCATGAGGTTGAAATGCTTCCTTGACAGTTTTAAAGAATGGTGGGGGATTAATTTATATTTTTAAATGTGATAAATAGAGAGAAAGACTCAAACAAATATTTGTCCTTCTTTTTTTTTATATGAACTATATCCCAGGGTAATCAAAGAGTTGATCAGAGGGATTTTTCTCTTTATAGAATTATTTCAGCTGATAAACAATGAAGGAATTAGAAAAATCAAGGTAATCCCTAATGAATCAGTGAACTGTGCAACCCCTAATGAATTAATCAATCTAGGCAATGATGATGCATGGCTGCTAATATCACAAAAATGAAATAACCAGGTTTACATACCTGTTGATAGAAGTACACGTCTATAAACCACTACTTCTAAAACATCCTGTTCAGTTCAGTTCAGTTCAGTCGCTCAGTCGTGTCTGACTCTTTGTGACCTCNTCCATGTGTGTGTCTAAGTACTGACACATTCATTCACATACATTTGGGTATATACAAAGGCCAAGATTTTTAAACTTTGTATTATATTTAATTTTTATTGAATTATATTGAATTATATTTATATTGAATTTTATAATATAAATTTATATTTATATTGAATTTATTGAATTATATTGACATATAATGTTAGTTTCAGGTATATAACATAGTGATTTGACAGTTTTTTAATTATTGTTATCTTTTTTTACAGAATTTTGTTATTTTCTGTCGGAACTCAACATGAATCAGCCATCAGTTCACTTCAGTCACTCAGTCATATCTGACTCTTTGTGACCCCATGAATCGCAGCACGCCAGGCCTCCCTGTCCATCACCAACTCCTGGAGTTCACTCAGACTCACGTCCATTGAGTCGGTGATGCCATCCAGCCATCTCATCCTCTGTCAGCCCCTTCTCCTCCTGCCCCCAATCCCTCCCAGCATCAGAGTCTTTTCCAATGAGTCAACTCTTCGCATGAGGTGGCCAAAGTACTGGAGCTTCAGCTTTAGCATCATTCCTTCCAAAGAAATCCCAGGGCCGATCTCCTTCAGATGACCACTGGAAAAACCATAGCTTTGACTGCATGGACCTTTGTTGGCAAAGTAATGTCTCTGCTTTTTAATATGCTGTCTAGATTGTTCATAGCTTTCCTTCCAAGGAACAAGTGTCTTTTTATTTCAAGGCTGCACTCGCCCTCTGCGATGGCCCACACTCTGTCTATAGAGTGTCTTTCTCTCTGAATAAATCCACATTTTACCTATCACTTTGTCTCTCACTGAATTCTTTCTGCAATGAGACATCAAGAACCTAAGCTTAATTAGGTCCTGAAACCAGGTCTGCGATCTTAGTTGGAAGTCTGTTGGGTTTTGGCTGGGTTCAAATCCTCGTCACATGGGTTTGAGTCCTAGTCTGAGGTAAACAGTTTCATAATCATCTTTTTTGTCCTATGTTTTCACTACTACTTTGCATTCCAGTCCAGAGGGGTCAGTAACCTGTGGGTGCAAATCCCAGTTGAAGGGGGAGTTAAGAATCCTGCCTCCCCTCCTCTAAAAATGGGAAAATAATATCAACTCTCATTGATGTTTTCATTAGCTGGAACTGGAGATTTGGGGTTACTGTTTAAATAATGGAGATTTTATAACTCAAGAGTGATCAGTGAGGCTCTGTAGCGTGATAAAAATTTTCATGCAAAGGATGAGGCAGGACAGCTACTTCTGAGCAAATTCAAAAGGACAGGGAGGAACAAAATAAAGTTGCTTGTAGGAATACACTCCTTGAATCCTGCTTGTTTGGTATATGTGTACTGATGACAGCAGCATATAATATTCATCTTTCCCGTTTTATTATTTTTTTAACTTTTAATTCAATTCAGTTCGAACCAGGGATTGAACACACACACCCTGAAATGAAAGCTGAGTCTTAACCACTGGACCACCAGGGAAGTCCAATAGCATGTAATATTCATACCCTGGAGCCAATGTACAGAAAATAGACTGAATTCAGATCAATATGTCTCTCTTTAAAAGGGTGAATCACACACACACACACACACACACACACACACACACGTATATTTCTTTTGGCAAACACAGAACAACAACTTAGAGCTTTTCAATGCCATTAAAATTGTTGGGTCTGACTTTAGATAAATATTTATGTGAGATATAGCAGTCAATGTGCCTGCCATGTTCAGCTTCCCCTTCCAGATTCAATTGCTTTTTCACTACTCCCTTATTCAGAAAACAGCATTAGGCTGTTCTTTGCTGATAAGAGGCCACTGAGGGAGAAAAGGTTATAATTTAAAGCATCTTATTAGACATTGTAGCCCTAATTTCAACATGTCAAAATATTGTAGAGAATATAGCTATAAGGCACACACAATACCAGATTTGAATGCACATAGCTGATTACCAGTACCTGCAATTTTGCATCAGTCCTTGCCAAAATGACATAATATGACAGATTATCATAGGAGAGTTGGGCTAAGAGATGGGAATCCAGGGTTCTTATCCTGCCTGCATATACAGTCTTTGTGATCTAAGTTGGGTCATTTGACATTCTTGGCCTTCAATTTTTCATCTCAAAAATCTAAAGAACGAGCTAGAGACTTTCCAGCATCCCCATCCACTCTGTGATTCTCTCTTTGGGTTCCCCGCCACCCCCACTGTATCAGAAAAAGAGTTAAAAAAAGTAACCCAAAATTTAAATAAGGAAATACTTTTAGAAATGTAACAAAATTAATATTTCCAAAGGTCAGTACAAGTAAATATTATAGAAGCATTAGGGATTTTTTGGTAAGATTTATTTTATTAACATCATAAACATACAGACATTTTAGTCATCTGCTTACATGTGAAAAAAATCTAAACCTATGACTCTGGTAGCATCTTTATTTAAAAAAATAAGATTTAAATAAATTAGTTAATATGAGTATGAAACAAGTACATAACTGAGAGGTAACATCTCAAAATCAACTTGTGAAATAGTCTCAATATTTATCCTCTTGAAAGAAACAGATCTGGGAGAACATGGATAGACAAAAAAGAGTACTGACACAGAGAGGACTTTAGAAAACAGCAGTGAATTTTCTTTGTTATGGCTAATTCTTTCTAAAAGAGCATTTTCTTTTCATAAATGTATTTGAAGATAAGATAAGTGTACTTATTAAGTTGTCAAAATTGCTTTCAAACCTGTTCTCAAATCCAAAGGAGTAGAACCTACATTCAAGGGTAGGGTGATATAGATCTATGTACTTCCTGAAGGGAGTTTTGCAGGAGCCTGACAGCATTTGTTCCATTTATTTAAATGACGGAATGCTACTGCTAAGTCACTTCTAAGTCTGACTCTGCAACCTCATAGATGGCAGCCCAGCAGTCTCCCCCGTCCCTGTGATTCTTCAGGCAAGAACACTGGAGTGGGTTGCCATTTCCTTCTCCAGTGCATGAAAGTGAAAAGTGAATAGATGCAGCTAATTTCCACAAGCCTATATTAACATTTTTTTGCTTTTGCCCTTAACTAAAGGACTCGGCAGTAGTAGCTTGGAAATCCTGAGCTTGGTAACTGCCACCTGCCTGAATGATTCAGAGAGTTTTATCCAGTCTCCGTCCTCCATGTGCCAGAGGAGGAGAGGCGAGACAGAACTGAAGCTGATGCCCCACTTCCGCGGAGCGCAGCCTCATCAGATAGCCTCTAACATCCTCTCTCAGTGTTCTCCTATCCCTGACTTTCTTATCTTACTTTCTTTAAGGAAGCCATTATTGAGTTTCTTACTAAATTCTATGTGGAGTGTTAGGCATTGAGGCTACAATCATGAAGAAGAGGTTGGCCCTCCTCTTGAGGGCTCTTGAGTCTGGCAGGAGAATGCTGCATTTAGGACTTTCACCTACTTTTAGCTGATTTCCATCCCCTGGGACTGTATCCCTAGCTTTAAGAGGAAGGGATTGCCTGAGAGGATTTCTAAGATTATTAAGTGGGAAAGCACCCTCATGTCTGTAAGTTAAATGAGAGTGAATAAGACTTATGGAACCAGATGTAGAATACAGGTCTGAGTGGTGACAGGCCCCAGCCCTCTCCATTCCTGGAGCTCTCCTTCTCAGGAGAGCAGAGATCAGTAGGGTCTCCCGTGGTGGTCTGCAGCCTAGGCACATGTACACACAGACATCTTGGATGTTTTGGTCCTTTAAGGGTAGGCAGCTCAAAGCATCTGCCGCTCTTTATTCTTTGATTTCACTGAAGGAGCAGTAGCTGGGCCCCAGGCCTCGCACGGTGCAGTCAGTGCTGTCGCGGTCACACCTGCCGCAGTGACATTCAGTGGCTACTGGGTACGTGTACAGCGAGTCTGCATGGTGAGCACAGCCAGGCACTTTCACCGTCTCGTACACCAGCTCCTTGAAGGTACATGCCTTCTGGATATTGGGCCTCACTGGGTCCTTGTATACCAAGTCCTGAGTGGTTTAGAAGACAGAGAGAGAGAGAGAGAGATGAGTTACAGTAGTCTGGAAGTTTCTGTTTAGCTTAATCAAAATGAGACAGGGATTGAATACTGCTTACTCTAATATTTACACTTTAAAATTATTTTATGAAATTCCTAATCAAGGAAACATATCTCATAAATGACCTATATGCTATACCATGTTTCCTGATTATTCTACAGATATTTCAGAAAATATAAGTTACTTCTTTTATTACTCCTTGTGTCTTTGTCAAAATGTTATTTATTTTTTAAACTATCAAGAAGTTTGAATTTCAGTAGAGGAAAATGATTAAAAGAGAAATTGACAAATTTTAATTTGACTTTTTTACTTAGTTGAAAGCTGTATTAATGACAGCTTGAACCACGAATCAGTGAAGTTTAATACCTCAGAAATTTTTTCCAAATGCATTGTCCCTGAGTGTTTATAAAAAGTCAAAAAGTAAATAATGTGGAATGATAATGCTTAGATTAGCATGACTGTGAAAGCTTATGTAAGATTTTAAATATTTCCCTGTATTGTAGACATCTCTCCACCTTGAAGGTTACATATTTTGCACAAGTCACAGTTTCTACGGCTACATGGTTTGTACATAAGAACTTTAATCCTGGCAGAATAGGTTTTTTTGTAGCATTTTCTAGTAAAAAAAAAATGTATATATATATTTGCACTGAGGGAAAAAGTTGTTACTTCTGTTTAAGTTATTTCAATATCATGCCACTAAGTCTATATTCCCAAGAAGATGTGATAAGTGGATTTTGGTCAAACTCATTTACCACCCTATAAAGTATATTTCATTAAAAAGTTGATATTTTCAATTTCAGCTTATAGAATGAAATTCTGCATAGATAGCCAGGTGTTATAGGGGAAAAAAGAAAGTAGAAACTGCCCATTGGATTAATTCAAAGAAGATGTGTGAATACAAACTGTTTTTTGCCTCTGTGCCTTGATTTTCTCAACAGTATAAAGAACTGAGTGGGTTTACTAATTCATTTTGGTTATAACAGTCTACAAAGATTGATTGTGTTCTCAGGCTGCTTGTTGGCATTTGTATTCAGCAGGCCAATAAGACAGTTTTTATAATGTGGCTATGCTTTTATGTGGCTTGCAAACATATTTTGGTATTGTCTCTGTTTTAAAGATGTGGTATCAATTATAGAAATTAGATTTTGGGGACTAGTGTAGCTGTTCTATTATTAAATGTGTATATGTTTATGTTTTTAATCTCTCCATATGTAAAATCTATCATAGAACTATTTTTTGAAATAATTAAAATTAAAAAACTTTAAAAAATAGAGTAGCATAGTACTAAATTGATCAGATCAAACCTGACTCTTCTTTACATTTACTGTAATCAAATCTAAGCCCAAATATTTAGTTTATATCATGGTAAAAAAGCCAGTCATAAAACAGTATTGGCTAAAGGACTCATGGCTATTCCTTGGGAAACTTAAAATATTGACAAGTGGGAATCAGTGAAGCCTGCCTTGTCCAGACCCTCAGCACCCTCACTTCCAGCAAAGCAAAGTGCCTACCCGGGTGTAGCAGTAGCCCGCACACCACGTGGTGTTGATGCTTATGCAGAAGTTACATTCCTCTTTCTCCACTGTGATGGTGATGTTGGTCAGCTCGCAGCTTCTGCAGCAGATTGCTCTCCAGCAACAGAAAAGGAAGCAGAACTGGACAGACTTCATCCTGGGCTGGGAAACAAACAATTAAGGCCTGTAAGAAACTGAAAAACCAAGAATTATAATCGTTTATATATGCTGACCAAACCAAAAGTAATTTTTCTATCCATCGTCTCCCATCATATTTTGCTCCAGCAATGTTTTTTCCTTCCTTTTCCTTTGCTTTACTTCTTTGTTTCTTGAACAAGCATTTCTAATTATGCTCCTCAATTTTTTTTTTGTTGTTGTTAAAGTAGAAACATATTACAGATCAAAACTCCAATATAATGATTTAAGCAGAGCAGTGTTTGGTTTAGAACATTACTGCTGTCTATTTTAGAGTGATTACTGTGAAGCAAGCAATCATGATCATTGTATTTGTCCCTTTATTACCATTTAAAAGACTAAAAAGAAACTTCTGTATTACAAAATTAGTTCATCATTCTTAGCATCTCATAAATGTTATCATTTGCTTTTGCCCCCTTTGTTTAAAATGAGACTGTTACAGAGGCCAGATGAATTGATCTATATAAAGTCAGTTGCTTGCTAACATTGATTACAGTGTATTTAAGAAGCCAGGTTGACAAGCACAGATTCCCTATACAACAGAAGTTGAAAAGCTCTAAATTTCTTCTCTAGATCCTTAAAAATCTGTGAATTGCAGAAGTAACTCACCACTTGATAACTGTGGATGCTGAGACTTTTCCGTAGACAGCTGCCTTGTCTGGGGAAAGCTGTAGCTGAGTCTAGTCTCAGTTCACCTTTTATACAAAATTGTGTGAAACTAAACTAAACCTTGTGGATTTGTTGGGTATTAGTAAGAGCAATGTTAGCCTGAAGCTTGCTGTAAGTGAATCAGTGTTTGGATAGACAGGGAGATCAAGCCTTAGTAAAGTAGTCTAAACATGGTAGATCAGGACAAATAATGTTACCAGAGATGATTTTGTACAGATTAAATTTGATATAGTAGAACACCCACTCGTTTACCTTGTCAAATTAAATTTGACTTTGGGTTTTTCTTTTGTACCTTTAGCTTGGGGAATTCAGAATTCTTTTCAAGTATTGCTTTGGCTCTGTTGAGGTGTATCAAAAAGATATGGTTAATAATTACTCTGAAGGTAGATTGAAAACTAGCAGGGAAAAAACAAATAGAAAGTCTTTCATGATCTGACTTCTGTCTAAAATATAGACTGTATTCCTCTTTACATCCAGATCCTCTAATTTCAGATGTTATTCTTTGATGCTTTACTTGTAATTCTTTAAATGTTCTGCTGATTCATTTCTCTAGCTCTTTGCATATGCAGTGTTCGTCTTGCCCGAAATGTCCTTGCTTCCCTCCTATGTCTCCTACAACACTGCCACCCCAGGCAAATCCTCAGCCTTCAACATTCACTTGACAGCATTTAGGCTGGGAAGAAGAGGAGAGCTTTAATTATCAACTTCTTTTTAATCCTTTGTCGTTGTTTCTCCCAGTAGACTAAGAGCTCCATGGAGACTGGGATTGAGTTGTTTAATAAATATTTACTAATTAAGCAGTGTGGCTCTAGCAAAGAAACATGGTGAAAATATTAGGATATGATGTCAGAAATGTAACAGAAGCCAAGTCATGTAGGACATTTTAGGCCAATATAAAGACTCTGATTTTTACTGTCGATTAGGGACCAATTGCAGGGTTTTGAGTAGAGGAGTGACGTCAACTGATTTAGGTCTGAAGGGATCCCTTTGACTGCCGTGTTGCTAATGTAGGGGTAAAAAGGTAGAAACAGGAAATCCCATTAGATGCTATTGCATCAACCTGGGTAAGAAACGATATTTATTCAGACTAGTATGGTAGCAATTAACAAGACATAATTTGACTCTGTATATATTGTGAAAGTAGAGCAAACAGAATTTTTTGATGGATGAATGTTGAGCGTGAGAGGAAGAGTCAAGGATAACTTTAAGGTTTATGGCCTGAGAAACTTGAAGGATAAATATGCCATCAGCTGAAATGGGATGGCTAAGAGATACAGTAAGTTTTTGGAAAATATAAGGAATTTAGTATGGACATGTTGAACCTGAGGTATCTTTAAGACATCCATGTAGAATGGTGAATCTGGATGTGGGGAGAAATACATTGGCTGAGGTAAAAATTGGGGAGTCATTGACAGAAGCCTTGAAAAGATTGCCAAGGATTGGGTGTGTGTAAATAGAGAAGATACAAGGACCAAGGTTAGAGCTTGGTGTATTCCAGCACTAAGAGGTCAAGGAGGAAAGAAAGGAATGAAGAGAATGTGGTATCCCAGAAATCAAGTGAAGTGTGTGTATCAGGAGGAGTGAGTGACAGCTGTACCCGGCAGTGCTCACAGGTTAAGTTAGGGGAAACTGCACAAAAATGTGGCAGTTGTAAAGCTCACTAATACCTTTGGCTTGAGTTCCTTTGGAGTTAGGGGAACAAAATCCTGACTGGTGTGTGTTTTAGTGATTGGCAAGAGATGAATAAAAATGAGATGAATGTCACGTGTGCTGTTGCTTCAGTCCGGGTCCGACTCTTTGTGACTCCATGGACTGTAGCCTGCCAGGCTCTTCTGTCCATGGGATTTTCCAGGCAAGAATACTGGAGTGGGTTGCCATGCCCTCCTCCAGCGGATCTTCTCAATCCAGGGATTGAACCCACATCTCTTTACATCTCCTGTATTGACAGGCAGGTTCTTTACCATTAGTGTCACTAGGAAGCCCAAAGAAAGATAAATATAGAAAGCTTTTTTTCCAGGAATTTTGATTCAAAGATGAGGAGAAAAGCAAGTGATAAATTGGAAGTGGGGTAAAGATAATTTTCTTTTCATTTTCATGTTTTAAGATGGGAGAAATAACTGCTTGTTTGTATGGTGGTGCAAATGATAGAGAGTGAAAAATAATGGTGTTGGAGGAAGAGACGGATTTCAGACACAGCTGGAGGGACTGGCTTTAGGCAGGAGGATGGAGAGCTCATATCCCGTATCAGGCAGAGTTGTGAGTGTAGATGCTGCTGGGTGGGGAGGTGTGGTGGAGACAGATGATGGTGATAGGGAGATGTGGTGACAGTCTCTGTACAAGCTCTCCTGTGATGAATTTCATCTTTTCAATAAAGTAGGAAGTAAGGTTAGCATTTGAAAATAAGGATGGTGGATGAATTTGCTGAGGTTCGATAGATGAAAAGAGGTCTCCCAGACCTCTCTCCTAACGTCAAGCCTCTTAGAGCCTGGTTTATCTGACTAGTGTATTTCCTACTTAGCTGTTATTGTTTTCACAAAGGTTGTTGGAAATATTTTATTGATGAAATCTTAGAGGTCTTCCTTATTCACCTTTGTATTCCCAATAGGAAAAGAGTTTCTAATCCACAGTAGGCACGGATTCACTTTTGTCGAACAAATTGAAACACAAATCACTCATAGTTTCCCTTAATGCTCTGCTGGTCCGTAACCTGTTTGCTAGCTGATGCATTTCTCGTTCTTGCTCTGTTCTGCTCTCGGAAGCCTCTGGGGAGGGAGACCAGAGCACAGAAGGAGAAGGAAGAGAGCATCTGTCTCCCTTTTCTTTCTTTGGCCACTCTGCATGGCTTGTGGGATCTTAGTTCCCTGATGAGGGATCAAACCTGGGCCCTTTACATTTTTCTTTTCTGGTTAGTAGCTGCATTTTCTCCAAGTCCAGGTCGCACAGGAAGCTTTTCTCTTAGTTTTCTCAGCTTTCATGAGGAAAACCCTCCGTGGTTTGAGCTTCTGCTAAGTGGTCTCATGTTTTGGCTCTGGAAACCCACTTGTGTTCTTCTAACCCTAAAGATGAGTGAGGCTTCTGGTGATTGCTGACCTTTGAGTCCTGTCCTTTCTCCTGTCTGGTTTCTCTGTAATTCTAACACTTGGACAATGCATTCCCTGGATAAATTCCCTCTGTTTTACATATTAGGAGTGGTTTCAGTTTTCCTGGTTGGAAACTAAGTGATAAAACCTGTCTTTATTTCTGCTGCTGCTAAGTCACTTTAGTCGTGTCTGACTCTGTGACCTCATAGACAGCAGCCCATCAGGCTCCACCGTCCCTGGGATTCTCCAGGCAAGAACACTAGAGTGGGTTGCCATTTCCTTCTCCAATCTTTATTTCTAGCCCTATTATTACTGGGTTTTGGTATCCTAATATTGACTCAATATTTAACAAAATGTTGACTGAGGAGACTTTATGTCAGATTC
This sequence comes from Neotragus moschatus, assembly GCA_006410615.1. Classification (NCBI taxonomy): domain Eukaryota; kingdom Metazoa; phylum Chordata; class Mammalia; order Artiodactyla; family Bovidae; genus Neotragus; species Neotragus moschatus. The sequence continues at coordinate 27,310 of SJYA01002050.1, forward strand.
TTACTTTCTTGACCTGAGACACCTCCCCATTTTCCCAAATCACATGTATTTTTTTCTCTCTTACTTGAAAGAAGAGTAAGAGCCTGAGATACATTTCTCTTCTTTTCATCTAAGCTATTCAATATTTGATACTCCGCCCAGTGCTTTGTTTTGTTTCCTTAGTTCCCAGTACGTATCTCAATGTTAACACTCATCATATTGTATTTTAAACGAACAGCAGACTTTTCTCATGAATTCTCGTGAACCAGTGTCCACAACTGTGTGAGCATCCTTAGAATTTCTACCTCTGTATGTATTCAATGACTATATCCTTTTTTCCCTTATACAGGTTTTTTTTTTTTTTTCAAACATTCCTTTATGGTTGTGTTTAAAAATAGGAAATTAAGTACCTTCCTCATATCCTTTTTTAAAAATGGTTGATTTATTTTGGGTCTTAGTTGTGGCATGCAGACTCTAGTTGTGGTGCACAGGCTTAGTTGCCCTGGGACATGCGGGATCTTAGTTCCCTGACCAGGAATTGAACCCACGTTCCCTGTATTTTAAGGCAAACTTGTAACTACTAGACCACCAGGGAAGTACCTTTGTGCTCATATCTCGACTTGCTCCTTCTATGGTCTAGTATTCTTTTCCTCCTCCTCTTTTGGCCACATGAGAAATGATTTATAATGTAAAATTTTAAAAAATGTTTAATATATATGTTGATGTATGGCAAAACCAGTACAATATTGTAAAATAATTAGCCTCCAATTAAAATAAATAAATTTATATTAAAAATTTTTTAATCTAAATTTGTTTTAGCCATTTGAATTTGTTTCCTTTATTTAAATTACAAAGTAATATATATGATATAATAATTCCATATATAGTACTAAATTTTTATTAAGTTTTTATCCTAGTAGATTACTCAACAATAGTATAGCACTGAACTGTCCAGAATTGATGCTTTTGAACTGTGGTGTTGGAGAAGACTCTTGAGAGTCCCTTGCACTGCAAGATAAATCAGTCCTGACTATTCATTGGAAGCACTGATGCTGAAGCTCCAATACTTTGGCCTCCTGATATGAAGAACTGACTCATTGGAAAAGAGCCTGATTCTGGGAAAGATAGAAGGCAGGAGGAGAAGGGGATGACGGAGGATGGGATGGTTGGATGGCATCACTGACTCGATGGACATGAGTTTGAGTAAGCTTCAGGAGTTGGTAATGGACAGAGAAGCCTGGCATGCTGCAGTCCATGGGGTCGCAAAGAGCTGGACACAACTGAGTGTCTGAGTTGAACTGCACTATCTAAGTATAGCAGCCACCAGCCACATGTGGCCATTAAGCAGTTGAAATGCAGGTGGTCCAAATTAAGATATACTGTAAGTGGAAAACGCCCACTGGATTTCAGAGACAAAATAAGAGTGCATGCAAGCTATCTCAATGATTTTTGTATTGATTACATTGAAATGACATTATTTTAACTAAAATACCTCATTAAGTCAATCTCATCTATTTCTTTTACTTTAAAAGTACTTTGTTTTAAGTACTAGAAAATTCTAAATAATGTGAGTGGATCACATATTTCTATTGCATAGCACTAGTATAGAACTTGCTGGCTAATGAGTAAATTTTCAGAGGTCACAAGCCTTGCTTGCTGGTCTCATGCCTGGCCCTTGTACATTAAATATTGCCAGGCTAGGTCAATTGGAAAAACTCTGAAAAAATAATAAACTGAAATCCACTGGTTGCCAATGTTTATTAATATAAAAATACAACAATGTACTTTATATTTTTCAGAGAAGGGGTTAGTAGGGTCAGTCTTCATATTAGCAGGTAAACTTCTTCTCATCCACAGGAGCAGTCAGATGGAAATCTAATTCATTTCATCAGACAAGATAGTACCATACTGTGACCAACAAAACAAAATCTGATGTTCATCTCTGTTGCATTTTCTTTTTCTCAGAGCAAAATAGAACAAAATAGGATAGAGCTCTCCTGTTAGGAACTCTTTTAAAAACAGAAATGACACTCAATATTCCATGATAATGTTCCAGTAAGAAGTTAGTACCTTTGGTATCAATCAACTGATAATGCATGAAGCTAAAAATATTTCATCAGCTTCACAGCAGTTGCATCTTGCATAGAGTAAGCATTCAGTAAATACTTGCACATTTTATTTTTGTATTGATGCTAGTTGGCAGCTTTCTAGAAACTAAAGCATAATGCACTAAGAATGGGATGTGCATCTAAGTAAGTAACAATATATTGATGCTTGATGAGACCTGTGCTGAAAGGATAGTAATCTAGTGATGGGCCAGCAGTTATCCCTAGCACAAAATGCTGATTCTAGTTGTTTTGCATCCTTTTGTTTTGGGAAAGAACACCTTTGTATACACGCGTATATGTGTGCATACGAACACACATATAGAGATAGACATGCATAGAGAACACTGACATAACAGTTTATGTTTTCACAGCTTCCTTAAGCTCATGCATGTCCTTTAAGTATTATTGTTCTCTTTTACAGAGGAATTTATTGAGCACTTATCTATACCAATCGCTGTACTAAATGCATATATCAGCAGCCTAATGAATTACGTATTACTATTATCCATACATTTATAAATAAAGAAATGAAGGTCAGAGCAGTGTATTAAGATATCCAATGTCACAGAAAATAAGCAACAGAGCTTTAAGTCCAGACCGGGCAAAGAGACTCCGGTGTTCCTGATGTTCTTCCTTCGGTCACATAACTTTTTGCTAGACAGATTGGACCAGTGGAGGAGAAGCACCCAGGAACTAAAAGGTATTGTCACTGCTCGGTGTTAACATTGTGTGTGTGTGTGAATTTTAGAGAGGTGCCATTTGATATGGGAGAAAAGAGAACCAGACACTGAGGAGATTAGAAAAAGCAGAGACTTTGAAAGAAGAGAGAGAAGAGAGATGTGGAAACTATCCAATGAATCATTAATCCAAGGAGACATGTTAGGAGACTAGAGTCTGAAACTGAATCGATGAAATAAAAAGCCAGGACAACTAAACAATGAGTTAACTTTCACTGAACATGTAAGTACTAAGCTTGGTGGTAAATATTTTATATGTATCAGGTTAATTATTTTAATCTTTACAGGTACCACAAAATAAGTGCTATAGTCATCTTTATTTTAGAGATGAGAAAACTTTCTATTTGACCTAGAAGTTCAAACATCTTTATTAAGTTCAGTTCACTTGTTCAGTTGTGTCCGACTGTACGACCCCATAGACTACAGCATGCCAGGCCTCCCTGTCCATCTTCAACTCTCAGAGTTTACTCAAACTCATATCCATTGAGTTGGTGATGCCATCCAACCATCTCATTCNTTTATATTTTTCAGAGAAGGGGTTAGTAGGGTCAGTCTTCATATTAGCAGGTAAACTTCTTCTCATCCACAGGAGCAGTCAGATGGAAATCTAATTCATTTCATCAGACAAGATAGTACCATACTGTGACCAACAAAACAAAATCTGATGTTCATCTCTGTTGCATTTTCTTTTTCTCAGAGCAAAATAGAACAAAATAGGATAGAGCTCTCCTGTTAGGAACTCTTTTAAAAACAGAAATGACACTCAATATTCCATGATAATGTTCCAGTAAGAAGTTAGTACCTTTGGTATCAATCAACTGATAATGCATGAAGCTAAAAATATTTCATCAGCTTCACAGCAGTTGCATCTTGCATAGAGTAAGCATTCAGTAAATACTTGCACATTTTATTTTTGTATTGATGCTAGTTGGCAGCTTTCTAGAAACTAAAGCATAATGCACTAAGAATGGGATGTGCATCTAAGTAAGTAACAATATATTGATGCTTGATGAGACCTGTGCTGAAAGGATAGTAATCTAGTGATGGGCCAGCAGTTATCCCTAGCACAAAATGCTGATTCTAGTTGTTTTGCATCCTTTTGTTTTGGGAAAGAACACCTTTGTATACACGCGTATATGTGTGCATACGAACACACATATAGAGATAGACATGCATAGAGAACACTGACATAACAGTTTATGTTTTCACAGCTTCCTTAAGCTCATGCATGTCCTTTAAGTATTATTGTTCTCTTTTACAGAGGAATTTATTGAGCACTTATCTATACCAATCGCTGTACTAAATGCATATATCAGCAGCCTAATGAATTACGTATTACTATTATCCATACATTTATAAATAAAGAAATGAAGGTCAGAGCAGTGTATTAAGATATCCAATGTCACAGAAAATAAGCAACAGAGCTTTAAGTCCAGACCGGGCAAAGAGACTCCGGTGTTCCTGATGTTCTTCCTTCGGTCACATAACTTTTTGCTAGACAGATTGGACCAGTGGAGGAGAAGCACCCAGGAACTAAAAGGTATTGTCACTGCTCGGTGTTAACATTGTGTGTGTGTGTGAATTTTAGAGAGGTGCCATTTGATATGGGAGAAAAGAGAACCAGACACTGAGGAGATTAGAAAAAGCAGAGACTTTGAAAGAAGAGAGAGAAGAGAGATGTGGAAACTATCCAATGAATCATTAATCCAAGGAGACATGTTAGGAGACTAGAGTCTGAAACTGAATCGATGAAATAAAAAGCCAGGACAACTAAACAATGAGTTAACTTTCACTGAACATGTAAGTACTAAGCTTGGTGGTAAATATTTTATATGTATCAGGTTAATTATTTTAATCTTTACAGGTACCACAAAATAAGTGCTATAGTCATCTTTATTTTAGAGATGAGAAAACTTTCTATTTGACCTAGAAGTTCAAACATCTTTATTAAGTTCAGTTCACTTGTTCAGTTGTGTCCGACTGTACGACCCCATAGACTACAGCATGCCAGGCCTCCCTGTCCATCTTCAACTCTCAGAGTTTACTCAAACTCATATCCATTGAGTTGGTGATGCCATCCAACCATCTCATTCTCTGTCGTCCCCTTCTCCTGCCTTCAATCTTTCCCAGCATCAGGATCTTTTCAAATGAGTCAGTTCTTTGCATCAGCTAGCCAAAGTATTGGAGTTTCATGTGGCTGGTAAATGGGGGAAATGAAATTCAAACCCAAGTTGTCTAGGGCCTGTGCTTTTGCCTGTTATACTGTTTTATCAGCCACTCTCATTGGAGCACACTTCAGACTTAAATATATGTGTACCTTCATGACCTTTAGCATAAATTTTTATTCCTTCACTGTGTGTGCATAGAGGGAATCATACTGGAAGACCAAGGTATTGTCTTACCTTCTACACAAGAAGAAAGTTCTTCAAAATAAAACCTGTCTTTTATAGAAAGCATGAGGAATAAATGAGACAGGAAGCATTTCAACCATTATCATGGCATAGAAAAATTGCCAAACATTCCATGTACTTGCTGACATTATCTGGCTTCTTTGCACTTAGTTTGGGGCCACGTGGCCTATTCTGTTCAGTGGACTATGAGCAGAAATGAGTTGTATTTTTTGTGCGCTAAGGTGGTAAAAATCTCTTGGATGACTCTCCAGTGCTCGCTCTCCTTTCTGTGGGTACAACACAGGCTTTCTCTTCCTGGTAATGTACCCAGAAGTCACCAGAGACTCTGACAGCCTGTGTCCTCGGACAGATGGGTAGAGCACCAGTCTCCTCTAGCTCACGCTCGATATGTAGCACGGGAAAGAAATTAGCGCATTAACAATCAGGTGTTATGTCATTGAGAATTTGAGCTTCTCAGCCCGGGTCTTCCCTGGTGGCACAGTGGTCAAGAATCTACCTGCCAATACAGGATGCCCAAGAGATACAGGCTTGATCCCAGGGTCAGGAAGAGGAAACACAACCCACTCCTGTGTTCTTGCCTGGAAAATTCCATGGACAGAGGAAACTGGCAGGCTATGCTCCATGGGGTCGCAGAGTCGGACGTGACTGAAGAAACATACCCATAACCCAGCCTATTCTGACAAGTCTTTTATCAGGTTACCTAGAGGGTATTACAGTCAGCTTGACTTTGTGTGATGTCAAACCAAGGAAGAAGATAAAAACATACAGCTGGAGGCTGGAATCTGTTCTAACATGATTTTCAGAATTGTCCTTGCTTTCCCCAAACTTTCAACAACATCCCCGCATCCCCCTTGCTCTGTTTCTCCAGCAGAGTGGGGCGAAACCACAGCATCTGTATTGCTCGCTCAGTCGCTCAGTCGTGTCCGACTCTCTGCGACCCCATGGATTGTAGCCTACCAGGCTCTTCTGTCCATAGGATTTTCCAGGCAATAGTACTGGAGTGGATTGCCATTTCCTTCTCCAATAGCATCTGTATAAGTTACCACGAACAAGACTCCTTTTGCCTTCATTTGTTTCCTTCTTTGAAGTAGTTTAGAATTCCTAGGTGCTTTTCAGACAGTCCATCTCTCCATCACTTTTCAACAAGCAACAACAGAAATAACAACAATATCAGCAAAACTAAACCCTTTAGAAAATTATTTTAAAAACAGCAGCTGATTTTATAGCTGCTCTATTTGTTCTAAATGTCTAGGGTAGCTTCCTTGGCAAGACAGATTGCTAGAACCTAGTATTTGTCTGAGGAATAATAACTTCTGTTATGAAGATCTAATACCATATCTAATAATAACAAGTAAATATGGGTAGAAAGTTGAAAGGGGCTTTCCTGGTAGCTCAGTTGGTAAAGAATCTGCCAGCAGTGCAGGAGACCCCAATTTGATTCCTGGGTCGGGAAGATCCCCTGGAAAAGGGATAGGTTACCCACTCCAGTATTCTTGGGCTTCCCTGGTGGCTCAGACAGTAAAGAATCTGCCTGCAAGGTGGGAGACCTGGGTTCAATCACTGGGTTGAGAAGATCCCCTGGAGGAGGGCATGGCAACCCACCCCAGTGTTCTTGCCTGGAAAATCCCCATGGACAGAGGCGCCTGTTAGGGACTACAGTCCATGGGGTTGCAAAGAGTAAAATACACGACTCAGCCACTAATCACGCATGCATGCAGAATGTTGAGAGACCAGGTTAATGGTGTGAGTTTTCATGAATATTGGCAATTTCTAGAGAATCTCCTTTTCTTTCTCAGTATACAAATGACCTCATCTGAATCACTTGGTATCAAAGCAACATGCCTTTGTTTCTGGTCCTTTGCTCTCTTGACATCTATCTGCTACATTTCATTAAGAAACCTAAACAAAGAATGGATATAATTTGAATGAGAGGCATATGTTTAAAGAATACAAAAGATAATTTATTGCTTGAATCCTACTTTGCCTCAAGTTATTTATATCACATTTCAAAAAATTACTTTCACCTTTATTTTCTTAGTTTATTCCCAATCAGTCCTCAAAGTAACAATCTTTTAAGGTGAAAGGGAAAGAGACTGCCGAGTGACTTGCCTACACTTACACTGAGTGGCAGAATTTGGATTCGTAGGTCAACTTTTTATAAAAACAGGGAATACAAAGCATTCTATTTTAAGTGACTCCGGGTTTATTTTTAGCACAGAGAAAGAGTGATTTCGGGAGCACACTATGACAAGGACTTCTATTTGTCCCCTGATATCCATCCTCTTTCTGGTCTCCCACATGAATAGACTTGGTAGCTGGGTATGTGTCTGCCTAGAACAAAGAATAGAGTGCCTGTTGCAGCCAGGAATGGCTATGTTCTGAACAGAAAGATACACAGGTAGAATGTTGTATGGCAGTCTTTGGTAACTTCAGGTGACAGGTAGCAAGCAACTTTTGCCGTTTTTTCATACTTCCTCCATCCTGTTCCTTATAATTTGGGTCATTTTGGAGGAAGAGGGCAAAGGCTATACTTTAGAGTTGGTGGTACAGTGACCCAGAAACATATGAGTTGCTGAGGACTTCCAGAACAGTTCCAGCTCTACACTACCAAACTTCAGAATTTTACGAAGAAGGGAGTACAATCTCTATCATGTTTCAGTTCAGTTCAGTTGTTCAGTCTTGTCCGACTCTTTGCGACCCCATGAATCCCAGCACGCCAGGCTTCCCTGTCCATCATCAACTCTCAGAGTTCACTCAGACTCACGCCCATCAAGTCAGTGATGCCATCAAGCCATCTCCTCCTCTGTCGTCCCCTTCTCCTCCTGCCCCCAATCCCTCCAAGCATCAGTCTTTTCCAATGAGTCAACTCTTCGCATGAGGACATGAGTTTGGGTGAACTCCGGGAGTTGGTGATGGACAGGGAGGCCTGGTGTGCTGCGATTCATGGGGTCGCAAAGAGTCGGACATGACTGAGCGACTGAACTGAACTGAACTGACTAGATGGACCTTAGTCGGCAATGTAATATTTCTGCTTTTGAATGTGCTATCTAGGTTGGTCATAACTTTTCTTCCAAGGAGTAAGCGTCTTTTGATTTCATGGCTGCAGTTACCATCTGCAGTGATTTTGGAGCCCAGAAAAATGAAGTCTGACACTGTTTCCACTGTTTCCCCATCTATTTCCCATGAAATGATGGGACTGGATGCCATGATCTTCGTTTTATGAATGTTGAGCTTTGAGCCAACTTTTTTACTCTCCTCTTTCACTTTCATCAAGAGCCTCTTTAGTTCCTCTTCACTTTCTGCCATAAGGGTGGTGTCATCTGCATATCTGAAGTTATTGATATTTTTTCCAACAATCTTGATTCCAGCTTGTGCTTCATTCAGCCCAGCATTTCTCATGATATAATCTGCATATAAGTTAAATAA
>SJYA01002050.1:40034-57012 GCA_006410615.1 Neotragus moschatus
GTTGTTGGAAGAGGGTGTTTGCTATGACCAGTGCATTTTCTTGGGAAAACTCTATTAGTCTTTGACGTGCTTAATTCCGTATTCCAAGGCCTAATTTGCCTGTTACTCCAGTTATTTCTAGACTTCCTACTTTTGCATTCCAGTCCCCTATAATGAAAAGGACATCTTTTTTGGGTGTTAGTTCTATAAGGTCTTGTAGGTCTTCATGGAATTTTTCAACTTCAGCTTATTATTTTGGATCTCCGTTACCTGAAGCTGAATGCATCTCACTAATACATGTGGTCAGAGTCATTATCTCTGGGCAGAGCTCCCATTCTTAGGCCAAATGCTGAGGAAACCAGCTTTCATAGAGGCTGTAGAGGGTGAGGGATGCCTCTGGTACCTGGGTATGAACCTGAGATTGAGTCTTGGCTCTAAGGTCTTAGAAACCTCAGAACTGTGGAAGCTGCCATTGTAAAACTACAAATGATTGTCTTCTAGAAAGATGGAGATTTTAATTCATTTTTGGTGCAGAATCTTTTAGTTTGACAAACATACATGTGATATGAGGGATTTCCTGTTTCCATTTCCTTCATTTTTCTTCTTGTTGCTGGTAGGAAAAGGGTTTTTTGGCATAATATGTCAATTTGAGGCTTTCAGAGACAAGAAAGGAATGTTTGGCTTACAATTTGAAAATCTGTAAAATTTTGAATTTGAAAATGCCAAAATATAAGTATGGTGGAGCCATGGAAAAGATATGTTTGGCCTTGATCTGGAAGAGAGTGGGGAAATCAGTAAAATGAAAACTTGAAGATATATGTTTTTAAATGACTAGATTTTAGACTGTCCTGAAGAGGTAGAACTGTTGCATATTGTTGGAGAAAGACGTGTGAGTTCTTGTTTGGGGACTTGCTGCAGGAGGATGGAGGCTTCCCTGATGACTCAGTGGTAAAGAATCTGCCTGCAATGCCAGAGACACAGGACATGGGGATTCAATCTTCCTGGGTTGGGAAGTCCCCTGGAGGAGGAAATTGCAACCCACTCCAGTATTCTTGCCTGGGAAATGCCATGGACACAGGAGCCTGATGGGCTACAGTAAGGGGTCGCGAAGAGTCAGACACAATCGAGTGACTGAGTGTGCACATAGTATGCCAGGAAGATGACAGATGTTTTCTTTGGTGCCACGTGACAAAGTGGTGTAGAGTTAGAGGAAGAGGAGCATTTAAGGGAAGCCAGCATCCCTGTCTTTCCCATTTTAGCAGGTTCAGCAACAGTATCCTTGGCTAGAACTTTGGCATTCATACGATTGGCATCACCTGCAGTGGAGACTGCTCTCAAGCCCTAGACACAGGGAGCCAGAGCCTGAGAAAACATGGCAGACACTAGGTAAAGGATGAAACTGGATGCCCATTCTATGGGCATGTGAGGCACCCCTTTGTGGACTTCCTAAAAAGTTGGGGGTGCTTTGGAGGGGGTGAGGGTTAGGAGTCTTCCTGAGGTGGTGGGTAAGGGAGGAGGATATGGGTCATTAAAATCCTGGCACATGGTGAGTCATAAGGTAGTAAAATGAGGATTAATCAAAACATTGAATTTAAGGGTTTGAAATAAAGGGAAGAGTCTGTGCATAGCCCAGAGACAAGTGAGGGTACCGTGCCTACTAAGAGCTCTGGTGTGAGCAGCTCTGAAAGAGGTATGAGGGAGATTGACATGCTTGACAGCTGTGTAGTAGAGACTGACTTTAGAGACTAGTATATGTGCCAGCTAATTAACTTAATGGGCTAGCTCTAAACTTCATTTAGGGATCAGAATTCTGGGGCAGATTCAGAAATGGCTGTTGCTGCTGCTGCTGCTGCTGCTGCTAAGTCATTTCAGTCGTGTCTGACTCTGTGTGACCCCACAGACGGCAGCCCACCAGGCTCCCCTGTCCCTGGGATTCTCCAGGCAAGAACACTGGAGTGGGTTGCCATTTCCTTCTCCAATGCATGAAAGTGAAAATTGAAAGTGAAGTCGCTCAGTCGTGTCCGACTCTTCACGACCCCGTGGACTGCAGCCTACCAGGTTCCTCCATCCATGGGATTTTCCAGGCAAGAGTACTGGAGTGGGGTGCCATTGCCTTCTCTGTCAGAAATGGCTACTATTTTTAAAAACAAGAAGAAACTGGTCATAGAGAATCTTCTCATTTAGATTTTAAAATATGAGGTGGGATTTTTTTAATATAAAAATCTCCCTTTGGCACCATGATATTTTTATTCAGTATTAGTCCTTTTTCCATTCTTAGGCCAGAAGATTTCTTGCAATATACTAATAAAAGCAGTTTCAGTTAAGTACTTCTACCTCTGGCAGTTTCTTTTGATGTGACATTTCTGCAGACACTACTATTTTAAAAGGCACAAGCCTGAAAGAATAGTTTTTTAAAAAAGAGTACCTTCATGTGTGTGGGTTGGCACATTTAAGGGTTTGCTTTTTTTTTTTAATAGGTCATAGGGCTTTTGAAGTGGGTGGAAAGAGCATATATTATAGGCTTATGTACCATTCTGGAAGACGAAAGGCGGTTTAATAAACTAAGTTGACCCTAGAATGATGAAACACATAGAAGCCCATTTTTATTCATAACTCAGGCATATAGGTAATCAAGAGGTAACCATGAGAGTGTTCATAGCATTGGAAAAAGCCTGGTTTTCATTTGTACAACACTCCTTCCACCTTAGCATTCAGATATACTAAAAACAACCCTGACTTTCCCAGCTTTCACACAAGAAGATCTTTGAAAATCCTATTGCTTCCCCAGAATCTTTTGGTTCCATATTGAAGAGACTTGATAACAAATGCTCTTATGCGTGCTCAGTTTCCCAGTTGTATCAGACTCTTTGCAACGGCATGGATTGTAGCCCACCAGGGTCTTCTATCTGTGGAATTTTCCAGGCAAGAATACTGGAGTGGGTTCCCCTCTCTTCCTCCAGGGGATCTTCCTGATTCAGGGATTGAACCCCCATCTCTTACATCTCTTGCATTTGGCAGACAGATTCTTTACCACTGTGCCACCTGGGAAGCCCAAAAAACACTCTTATTTGGGAACTAACAACAGCAAATACCAATTTTTGTGGTTGTTGTCAAAGTGGAAAATGGCATAGTAGAATTTCAGTTCAGTCACTTAGTCGTGTCAGACTCTTTGCGACCCCATGAATCGCGGCATACCAGGCCTCCTTGTCCATCACCAACTCTTGGAGTTTAATCAAACTCACTTCCATAGAGTTGGTGATGCCATCAGCAATCTCATCCTCTGTCATCCCCTTCTCCTCCTGCCCCTAATCCCTCTCAGGATCCGAGTCTTTTCCAATGAGTCAACTCTTCACATGAGGTGGCCAAAGTACTGGAGTTTCAGCTTTAGCATTAGTCCTTCCAATGAACACCCAGGACTGATCTCCTTTAGGATGGACTGGTTGGATCTCCTTGCAGTCCAAGGGACTCTCAAGAGTCTTCTCCAACACCACACTTCAAAAGCATCAATTCTTTGGCGCTCAGCTTTCTTCACAGTCCAACTCTCACATCCATACATGACCACTGGAGAAGCCATAGCCTTGACTAGACAGACCTTTCTTGGAAAAGTAATATCTCTGCTTTTGAATATGCTATCTAGATTGGTCATAACTTTTCTTCCAAGGAGTAAGCGTGTTTTAATTTCATGGCTGCACTCACCATCTGCAGTGATTTAGGAGCCCCCAAAAATAAAGTCTGACACTGTTTCCACTGTTTCTCATGTATTTCCCATGAAGTGATGGGACCAGATGCCATGATCTTAGTTTTCTGAATGTTGAGCTTTAAGACAACTTTTTCACTCTCCTCTTCCACTTTCATCAAGAAACTTTTTAGTTCCTCTTCACTTTCTGCCATAAGAGTGGTATCATCTGTATATCTGAGGTTATTGATATTTCTCCTGGTAATCTTGATTCCAGCTTGTGCTTCTTCCAGCCCAATGTTTCTCATGATGTACTCTGCATATAAGTTAAATAAAGTAGAGAATGATAAATGAATATACTCAAGTAAATCAATATTCTGTAGTTGTAGGATAATATTAATATAAGGAAAACAGTTTCACTGTGGTCTGTATCAGAGGTCAGTAGTCTTTTCAGTAAAAGGGCCAGGTAGTCAGTATTTTAGATTTTGTGACTGTCAGTCCTTTTGGGCTACTGCAACAAAATATGACAAGTTGAGTAGCTTATAAACAGATTTCTCAGTTTGGGAGGCTACTAGAAACGCAAGACTAAGGAATCAGTAGATTTGGTGTCTGGTAAGAACCTGCTTTCTGGTTTATAGACAGCCATCTTCTCTCTGTGTTCTGATATGGCAGACCACAAGTGAGGTTCCACGAGTTTAAGGGATCACCAGGCCTATCAAGGCTATGGTTTTTCCAGTGGTCACGTATGGATGTGACACTTAGACTGTGAAAAAGGCTGAGCGCCGAAGAATTGATGCTTTTCAACTGTGGTGTTGGAGAAGACTCTTGAGAGTCCTTGGACTGCAAGGAGATCCAACCAGTCGATTCTAAAGATCAGTCCTGGGTGTTCTTTGGAGGGAATGATGCTAAAGCTGAAACTCCAGTACTTTGGTCACCTCATGCAAAGAACTGACTCTTTGGAAAAGACTCTGATGATGGGAGGGATTAGGGATTAGGAGAAGGGGATGACAGAGGATGAGATGGCTGGATGGCATCACTTACTTGATGGATGTGAGTTTGAGTGAACTCCAGATGTTGGTGATGGATTGGAAGCCTGGTGTGCTGCAATTCATGGGGTCGAAAGAGTTGGACACGACTGAGCAACTGAACTGAACTGAGGCATATAGGGGAGAACAGCTCCGCAGGAGCTCCCATTCATGCCCAGCCTGACCGTGGGCTGGCATGCCTGAGAAGCCTGTGATGAGTTGTTACAATAAACTATAGTCACTCTTCTTCTTTCTTTTCATGTGTGCTCCTCCTCTTCTCTCTTAATGGGCTTTCAACAGCTATCAGCTTCAAGTCTATATTCTGATGTTTTAGCTCCACTTCTTTCCAATTATAGCTCCTCTTCCAATACTGAAACTTTCCCATATTATTTGGATTTTAAGATGAGAACTTTTGATAGAATCATATTTGTTTATAAATGAGTCTCCTCTAGGATCAGTTAGCCTGTCAACTATGGTCAAGGATTAGTTTCATCTGGTTGATAGCTAGTTAGCAGAAACTGAATGATACAGGTAACTATAAATATATTTAATATGTAAGAAATGGAAATGAAAAGATTATCAGTATTTGCTAGTTTGCTAGTTACTCTGCTGGATAGACTATAACTATTATGCTCATTTTAAAGATAAGAAAACTGAGGATCAAAGTTTAAGTAATGACTTCAGGGTCTCATATGTAATGTGTGGTGAAATTGAGACCTTAAACCCACCCATGTCTGACTCCATCATTGTGCATTTTCTTCTGCTGCTAGCTCTCAGAGAGCCCAAGAGCTGGTTAAATTAAACACTCAGAAAAGCAACTGGCTGTTTTTAAAGATATAGACAAAGAAATACTTTTGCTGAGAATAAATTTGACTTAAGTTGCCAAAGCAATATGCTATTAATATTCACTTTATCTTCCATGACATTTGTATATCATTTTTCCTGTTGACTGCTCTCCTCTTTTTACAATAACTGTTTTTTTCCCCCTGTAGTTTCCCCTTAATACTTTATCATTCGCTTTCATTCATGTCATTAGATATCCTTATGAAATTTGTTTTCAATTGTTGGATGAACTTGGTTGATCCAACAACCACTTTCCTACAGAAATTTGGATAAGCTACTTCCATTTTTTTTTCCCACTGTTATAAGCAATACTTCCAGTATATCATAGTATTATTCATCTGTATCTGATTTTTTCCCTAAGGTCAGCTTTCTAGAGGTAGGATTAGGAGAATAGGGGACATATATATGTATATATATATATTGTTGCATGACACCCGACAGGCCTGCATGCTTTATAGTTGCCCAGCCTGGAGACCAAAGAAAGAACCTAGAGACAGTGCCAGAGACATCAGTGGTTTAGTGGACAGGGAATCTTATCAGTGTGAAGCAAGGTCCTTGAGCAATACCCTCACTGTGTGCAGCAGAGAGTGAGCAAGACATGCCAGTAGGCTTTGCTATTCTGGGGAAGAGGAAGGCTACCATTTATAGGGGGAATTGACATCAGATGGGCTAATCAGTTAGCAGGGACTAATGAAGCCCTATAATTAAGAGGATTGGATAGTCATGTGAGTGAAGCAGGGCCTGGTCAAGTAGGGGATGTACAGAGAGCAAGATAACAGCCATTGTGGAGGGCCTGACTCTCTATAGTGAGGGGGGTGAGGGAGGTCTATGGACTAGTTCAGATTGACCTGAGCTTCAATTTCACTGGTATAAGCACTAAAGTAGCCTGAAGAGGCATTTCCTTCCTGCATTATGACCCTTAGGGAGCAGGGCCTTGGTTCTTCCTTAGAAGATAGGTTTGGGGAAGAATGGCCTATGGCAGAAACCAGCCCCGAGTTGTTAGTACACATTGGGCAGATGGGTGATGTCACTTCTCAGGTACTGAAGATTAGGTCTGGGCACAATCATTGGAATATCTGACTGCTTCTAGGCCTGAGACTACTGACATTTGACCCTGAGGTTGCTGTTTAGAATGGAGTACTCATTTGTGTCTTGAGCACAGAAGCAAGGCCTGGCTTCACTATTGAGAGCTTGTAACTAACATACTTAAAGAAACTGATTTTAATTGCAAATTAAAAGGCAAATGTTCCCAAACATGAGATACACATACACACACACACACACGTGTGTGTGTGTATATATATATATATATACACACACATACATACACACACACACAAAGTTGAGGAGGTTATAGTAACACGAACCTTGCACTGCTGGCAGTTTATATTGAAAATCCTAAAAGAATATTTGTGTGTGTGTGTGTGTGTGTGTGTTTGGGGGTGTATATTTGACAGCTTGCAACTCAGAAAATTGTAATTTGTATTTTCTTAACTACTAGTAAGGTTGAACCTTTTCTTATTTGCATTTCTTTGGCTCATCTGATTTCCTTATTTTAAAATGTGAGTAAAAGGATATCTGTTTTAATGAAGAAATCTTTAGATTTTTAATATTCAACTAGCTTCCTATGTGCTAGATAAAGGTGAGTAATCCTTGGTGCCTACCTTTAGGGATCTTACAGTCTATCAAGATAAATAAATACATGGATCATAGGCAATACTGCAATATGATTTGTACTACAGTATGTTGCAATAAGATCGCAGAAAAGGGAGCAACTAGTCCCAGCTAGAGTCATAGAACCCTTCTCAGATGCTCATAGATATTTTCTAATAGGTACATGGTTATATGGGCTTCCCAGGTGGCTCATGGTAAAGAGTCTGCCTGCCAAGCAGGAGACACAGGCTCAGTTCCTGGGTTGTGAAAATTCCCCTGGAAGAGGAAATGGCAACCCACTCCAGTATTCTTGCCAGGATAATCCCATGGACAAAGAAGCCTGGTGGGTTACAGTCTATGGGGTCACAAAGAGTCAGATGTGACTGCGTGCGTGCGTGCGTACACACACACACACACAGACACACACACACAGACACACACGGTTATAGAAATTAGGGGAAAGTTGCAATATTATAATCAGCAGCATCATAGAGCAAGAGGATTGTTAAAAAATGAAATTGGAGAGCCTTAAAGCTAATTTTCTGACATCAAAATTTGCCGAAGGCCAACCCTATGTTTCTTTAGGGGGTTCTTAAGAGCTATGACTGTAATTTTCTTTTCTCCTGGCATTTGACTATGAAAAATTCTGTCAGATAAATGAAGACAGACCCCCACCTCTTCAGCCTGCAGAACTCAGTGCCCTTGAAACAGCTGTTGAAGATGAGTCATGGAGTATTCCCTGGGACTTTGTTGCCTGGAAATGAGGAAGGTGTCTTTGGCCATGGCTGTGGCACTTTGGAGGAATCGAATTCCCAATCCAGTTGGAATGGCCGCAAGGTTTACCTCTGGATCACTTACATTCTTGACTTTCAAAATGAGTTGCAATCTAAATTCCAAGGTGAGGTGAAAGATGAAGCTCCAGCTAGGGGCCGTGGTGAGCGTCTCTGTTGAACTTCTGGAAGCAAGGATCAAAGGCTGGTGTTATAGAAGCTGATGATGTTAAGGGAGATGGAAGTGGTGGTGAAGTAGGAAAAGAGTGATGATTCCATGATTTGGAATCACAGAGAGGACATTAAGACCAACATATAGTGTGTGAGCACTGTAGTTCTTAAACTTGATAAATCTGCTTCATGAACTTTCAGGATGGAAGACAGCTTTGCCTTATTTTCTGCATTTATGAAACTGAGAAATCAGTTCCATTCTAGGCCGTGTTCATGACCACCAACTATGTTGCATGAAGAAATATTTTTAAAAATTTGAAAATGTTTTAAATCAAAAATTCAGGTATCAATATCAGAGGTTGTTTTAGTTTTTTTGTGCACTTATTAGAGTTCTGAAGTTTAAGACTTTAAAGTTGCAACTGAGATTTTTAGTTTCTTCCTAGGAGATTTACCTCCCTGCAGGTGGCTGCCACCAGGTGAGAGATGGAACTAGCTGTTGTCATCAGCTGTTCAGCTTTCCTGCTTTCTGCCAGGTGCAGCTGAACACACACCCGGATTCTCACTGTGCTTAACCATAAGTGAAATACGATGGACAGCAAAAATGAGCCCTATTACTAAATCATAGATTCCCCCCTACTGAAAGTGCAATTGAAAAACAATGAGAAAATATTTAAGTGCTAAAAGATCCATTACCTGTTTGAGCTGATAACTCTGATTTTCTTCACTGATAGCATTTTACTTTCATCCAGAGTCCCCCTTTTCCAGAAACTTTCCCTACAGTTATACTCTATCTGTATTCTGTTTCCCTTACAAGTGCATCATTAATTTAGATAAAGCCTTGATTATAAGAAATAGTCTATTGATACTGTTTTTGAAGAGTCTGTAAATCCATTTTGGAATAAGGTTGGGGTGTAAATAATTAGTGGTGCTCTAAGTCAGACTGTCATTCTTTCAGACCTAGTCTGAATGCATTTGAGAAACTCTTGGCCTTGGGAGAGGTTCTGAGAAGGAAACAGAGCCTGAGCTAAGGGTGGCTACTAGTGCTCTATGATTCTGGGAATCTGGAGCTTCTGGATAGTTGGCCGATTTCCCTCCCTTAAAAGAGCATGGTTTATATAGTACTGTGTTAGGGAGCAGCAGAGACCTGGGGCCAGGGTCTCCTGGCATCTTGGGGTCTAAAAGAAACTGCTGAAGAAGGAATTTTGTCAGAGGTGGAGGAGCCTTTTGAAATAATTGATTTGTGTAGGACAAATTTCTGGTGGGTGGCCTCTCCTTGCTCAAGACCCATGGCTCAAGCCTTAATCATTTGTGATTTACCACTTGCCTTTGCCTATTGAATTCTAACACTTTTCTGAATCCTTCTGAGTCAGCACCTCAAACTGACTGCTATGGCCAATGTGAAAATGCCTGCCCAGGTCTCTCTTTAGGAAAGGACTTGCTGTCCAGCTGCTGAGATTATGGTTAGTTAACAACCTAGACTAGCATATTAAAAAGCAGAGACATCACTTTGCTGACAAAGATCTGCATAGTCAAAGCTATAGCTTTTCAGTAGTCATGTATGGATGTGAGAGTTGGACCTTCAAGAAGGCTGAGTGCTGAAGAACTGATGCTTTAAAACTGTCATGCTGGAGAAGATTCTTGAGAGTCCCTTGGACAGCAAGAAGATCAAACCAGTCAATGCTAAAGGAAATCAACTCTGAATTTTCATTGGAAGGACTGATGTTGAAGCTGAAGTTCCAATATTTTGGCCACCTGATGCAAAGAGCTGACTCATTGGAAAAGACTCTGATGCTGAGAAAGATTGAGAGCAGGAGGAGAAGGGGGTAACAGAGGATGAAATGGTTGGATGGCATCATCGAACTGATGGACATGAGTTTGAACAAACTCTAGGAGGTAGCAAAGGACAGGGAAGCCTGGTGTGCTGCAGTCCATGAGGTTGCAAAGATTCGGACATGACAGAGATTGAACAAGTGGCCTTCTGCTGTTTGGTCTTTCAGTGTCTGTCTCAGCTTTAGAGCTGAGGCTGTACTCTTTCAGTCCCTGAGCAAGGCTGTGGTATAAGGGCCCAACCATTTGTGTGTAACGTGGGACACTTCTAAGGAGCAGTCTGTGCTCTGGAGCTCCTAGATGGGCGTTCAGATGGCCCCCTCTGTTCCATCCCACTTCCTTTTACAGGTGTGAGTCACTAATATACCTTTTGCATTCTTAACTTCATACCACATCTACATCCAAATAACCCCAACCAACCTAACTACTAATCAGCTTGGTGAGAAAGACACACCAATATTTTCTGAGTGCCTATTATGTTCTAGATAATATTCACTTTGTTTTAAAATCATCTTGCAGTGTTATGTACTAGGAATTATCATTATTTTTAAGGTGGAGAAACTGTGGCACAGAGGACACAAATGACTTGCTCAAGGTCAAACAACTGAGTGGAATCAAGAATTGAGTGTTGACTCTAGTGGTCCTAATTACTTTCCTCACCTAGCTTATTTGCCATTCCTGGGCTAGTTAAACCATTTTAGCCATGTTTTGCTACCACCACTTAAGCAGGTACGTTTGCTCAAGCGGTAAACCCCTAGTATATATGTGGGAGAAGATGAGATCCTTCATCCTGTTTCTGGTGTTTCCAGCCCACAGTGTTGCCTGGCACATAATAGAAGCCCAATAAAGGTTTGATGATGAATAAACAAGGAGGGTTGAGCATCCCAGTGCCCCAGCTCAGGTAAGGAATGTGGCATAAAGGATAGTGATTGTGGGAGGACATAATGACTGTGGATGGGGTCAGTGTGACAAGGAAAGAGAATTTCTAGATGTGGAAACTATATGTGAGCTTTTATAATTTTGAACTCACTCTAGTTTCAACATAGCTTTAGCCCCCTTAGTCTCGCTTCTGGCTGGTGCGCTGATGTGGGAAAGGATATAAAGCAATTAGCTCTAATATGTTTGACATTGTTGTATGGGTCTATACTTTCCTTTGACCAAAACAAGAACAGTGTCCTTTAAAATGTAACTGGGTTGTAAATTAATACTTTATCTCTGATAGAGGTGTTGATTTTTTGCTTTAAGCTATAAATCATTCAGTTCCCTTCCTTCTCATTCTTCTTTTCATCCTCATGCTGAAATCCATACTGGGTTGGGAACTCTGGAGGTTTTGATTAAGATTCAGAAACATCTCTGGTGATCAGTCCTGGGTGTTTGCTTGGGGATTGGACCACTAAGGTCCTGCTAGTGGAATTAAATCTTGATATACTCACAGAGTGTATAGTTGTAAACCTGTATACTGTATTATGTGCTTCTTTGAAAATGCAATTCCCCTGAGACCTGTAATGAGAGAGTAGATCTAAGTTAGTAACCCCCCTTTTTCTTCCTTTTTCCACTTTTCTTACTGCTGTCTTAGCACATTTGTTTATCTCTCTTCCAGGACTATAAATTCACAGCAGGTTGGAACTATGTCTCATTCACCACTGTTTGTCCATCTGATTCCTAGTCAACTTAAAATCGTATAGTTCCATAAACTTTTGCTGAATACATAAAAAAGAACAGTCTGAGCCAGCTGAGGGGTCTTAGGCTCTGGGACTTGAATCTACTTTTATGTTTCACCAGCTATGTGACCACAAGCTACTCACTTCTTTGTCTCTGCACAATTTTATATTGATAAGGAATAATATCCCTTTGTTACAAGGTTGTGTAAAGAAAACTTGATAGTATGTGTGTATATTTGCCTCATGTTGTTTAGTTGCTAAGGTGTGGGTGACTCTTTGTGACCCCATGGACTGTAACTCACCAGGCTCCTTTGTCCATGGGATTCTCCAGGCAAGAATACTGGAATGGGTTGCCATTTCTTTCTCCATATTTGCCTTAATATAGAGATTTAATCAGTCTTTGATAGGAACATTATCTTAAAGCTTTTCTCTATCGTATTCTTAATAGTCAAAGAAATGATTTTCTCTTTTTAAGAGCACACAGGAAACCCACTGTCTTTGACTGTCATGGTTTGCTTTTCACTGGTTTGTCGATTTCCAACACTGATTCTGAAGCTTCTGTGCTAATGCTCATCTTACAATGCACGTAAAAGGAAATATTGCAGCTGCATCCAATGGGAGCTTACCAAAAGGAAATTTTCTAATGTGAGATTTGACACCCATTGCAGCTGAGAATAAGGTTTGCTAAATATTTAACTGGATTAACACTTCTTAAGAGGACTTCTGTTGAAATTTATGAAGAAAGATCAAAGTTTTGAGGTTTAAGTTCTGATTCTGTGTATTTTCTCCTTAGAGTGAAAAACCTCTGGATCTTTTCCTTCTATAGGAAAGTTTTAATAAATCCTTGGTGAACTGTTTCCACCAGAGCATTTGTCTGTATTATAATCAAGAGACTGTGTATTTTAATTCATGTTTGAATTCCAGTTTCAGGGCATCTAAATGCTCTGACGTCATGATACAAATGAACTTACAAAACAGAAAGAGACTCACAGACTTAGAGAACAAACTTATGGATTCCNGGATCTTTTCCTTCTATAGGAAAGTTTTAATAAATCCTTGGTGAACTGTTTCCACCAGAGCATTTGTCTGTATTATAATCAAGAGACTGTGTATTTTAATTCATGTTTGAATTCCAGTTTCAGGGCATCTAAATGCTCTGACGTCATGATACAAATGAACTTACAAAACAGAAAGAGACTCACAGACTTAGAGAACAAACTTATGGATTCCAAGTGGGGAAGAAGTTAGAGAGTTGGGGTGGACATGTATACACTGCTATATTTAAAATGGGTAAGCAACAAGGACCTACTGAATAGCACATGGAACTCTGCTCAGTGTTATGAGGCAGCCTGGGTGGAAGGGGACTTTGGGGGAGAATGGATACATGTATATATGTATGGCTCTGAGTCCCTTCACTATTCACCTGAAACTATCACAACATTGTTAATCAATATACTTCCATGCAAAATGAAAAGGTTTTTTTAAACTAACAGCTAAAAGGAAAAACATGCTCTATATTCTATAACATGAATGATCAATTGGCTAGCTATATTTCATGACCCTGGTTTATATAAAATTCATAGAGGGAAGATGTTTAACTAGTTTATTCTTAATATCCTTAAGATGTAGTTCTAAAAGTATATATATATCCTCAAATTTAATAATATTGATAACAGTAACAGCAACATTAATTATAGCATCTAGTGTTTACTGAGAGCTTATTATGACCTAAGAACTTTGTTAAGGACTTTATAGATATTATTTCATTGAAACTTCATAATAACTCTGGAAAATAAGTACTATTATTATCCTTAAATTACAGATGAGAAAAATGAAATTCAGAAAAATTAACTAAATTGACTAAACCAACATTATAATTGTTCTAGCTGGACCATTATGATTCTGATTCACTTCAGATCACTAGCTCTTAACCATTAGGCACTACAGTTAATAAAAAAAACAAAGGTTGGTGTATGAAGGAGTATTTAAGGGACTATGTTTATCTGTGGGCTCATAGAATCTCAGAATTATAAGAGACCTTAAAGATCATTTAATTCAATATCAAATTATTCAAAGTTTATATATAGTCTTTGGCAAGTACGTGGAACTGAGGAAAGGAGGCCTGTTTCTTCATGGGTCTGGTAACTTGCTCTATCCTCTTAATCTCTTTATGTCCTTTTAAAAAGTATCCTTTATTTTTAAATAAAATGATAGTGGTAGCACTGGCCAGACTATCTCAAAGTGTTACATGAGTTGATGGGTTTGGAAATGTTTTAAATAGCACATATGTAAGGAATTAATAGTAATAAAATGACTTAATATCCTTAATCCACAATAAAATTATAATTTGACTGTAATGAAGGTCTTGAAAGAAGCAGTACCTTATCTTATCTGTACATATAACTACAACAAAACATTGAGAAAAATTATCTAATACAAGCCTACAGCCTTGTGTATATATTATCCTCACAAAATGTTAAGAATGTTAACATGTTAACAAGATTAAAATATTAAGAAATAATTATCATATATTAATACATTTGGAAAATATTTACTGTATACAAAAAAATCACTCCCAGGTCTTCAAAATAATCAGTGTGTGCCAACTCTAGTTCTCTTGCTAAGTGATTATATTGAACATGAGTAGCGAGTGAGGGTGGTTACATTTCTGCTGACCCTGAAGTAAATATCAAAGGACAGAGCAATATTAATTTCCAGACATAATAATCCAACTGTACAAAAATACTGGAATCCTGAGTACCTGTTTCTCTTGTAGTAAGTGATCACGTTAAAGAGAATACGACACATCTGACAGATGTGAAAATCACTAAGTCTTCAAAGAAAACTCATCCCTTCCCCAGGCAGGTGAGTCAGTAGCATCAACATTTTAAAATGTCAACTGCTGGATTCTATCCTGTTTGGTACAAAACAGCAACAGTTCATTTGTTCGAAAGGCACTTGTTTGAGCACCTGCTATGTACAAGGCACCATGGCCTGCTTTATGGGGTGCCAGGGATAAATCATAGACAAGATTTCCCTAAAGAGCCCACAGTCCCAGTGTAACAGATTAGAAATACACAGAAATCAACTTCATATGGAGAAATTGCTAAGGGTGAGATTGTTCTTGAAGGATGGTAGAATCAGGGTGAGCAAAATAATGGAAACGTTATTCTGGGTGTGAAGGTAACATGCAAGAAGGGACAGAGCCCACTTCACTTTGGGCAAGTATGTAGGGACAATTCTGTATCACTAATGCTGAATGATTTTGAAGACCGCTAAAAGAAGAACTGATGCTTTTGAACTGTGGTGTTGGAGAAGACTCTTGAGAGTCCCTTGGATTGCAAGGAGATCCAACCAGTCCATTCTGAAGGAGATCAGCCCTGGGATTTCTTTGGAAGGAATGATGCTAAAGCTGAAGCTCCAGTACTTTGGCCACCTCATGTGAAGAGTTGACTCACTGGAAAAGACTCTGATGCTGGGAGGGATTGGGGGTGGGAGGAGAAGGGGACGACCGAGGATGAGATGGCTGGATGGCATCACTGACTCGATGGACGTGAGCCTGAGTGAACTCCAGGAGTTAGTGATGGACAGGGAGGCCTGGCATGCTGTGATTCATGGGGTCACAAAGAGTCAGACACGACTGAGCGACTGAAATGAACTGAACTGAAAGGGAGGTAACATGTAAAAGTGAAGTTGCTCAGTCGTGTCCAACTCTTTGCGACCCCATGGACTGTAGCCTATGAGGCTCCTCTGTCCATGGGATTTTCCAGGCAAGAATACAGGAGTGGGGTGCCATAGGAGGACAACAAGGAGGGGCTGAGGACACACAAGTTTCAAAAAGGAGAGTGGTCAGCAGTGTCCAAGTGTAGGTTCTGAAAGCACATCCTACAAATAATCCTTTGAGGACCCCTCATGGACTGCACCTCTACTGTCAGCTCAAGGTCATCACCGTGGCTCCCACTGGCAATAAAACAAGTGGTCCACCATTTAAGGCTCTGCACAATATGATCCTGCATGCATAGTTGTCAGTTGTGTCTGACTCTTTCGGACCTTTTGGCTGTAGCCACTAGGCTACATGGGATTTTTCAAGCAAGAATACTGGAACAGGTTGTCATTTGCCTCCTCCAGGAATTTTCCCAACCCAGGGATCAAACACCTTGGGTTTCCCTGATGGCTCCGCAGGTAAGAATCTGGCTGCAATGCAGGAGACACAGGGAGACAGGTATTTCAGCCCCTCCTTGTTGTCCTCCTACTTCTTGGATCAGGCCTTCCCTATATCTTTCCCAGGCTGTTTCCCTGTTGCCCCTTTGTCTGTCATGGACTGTTCTGATGCTACAGGCTCTCCTAGGGTGAGTGCGTTGATATTTACACAGGAAAGACCCCCAAGTCTTTACCTATAGGCCAGTGTGCTCTGCTCAGCTGCAGAGCCACATTCCTTACATCCTCTGAAAAATCTCCCTCTGGGTGGACATTGTCCTGAGTTGAATTTTTCCCCTTCTCCCCTACCTCCCAAATTCATATGTTGGAGTCCTAGACCCCATTATCTCCACATGAGACAGTATTTGAAGATAGGTTCTTTAGAGAGGTAATGAAGTTCAAATGAAGTTGTTAGGGTGAACCCTAGTCTAACATATCTGGTGTTCTAATAAGGGGACATGAAGGACATACTCACACACAAAAGAATCACTGTGTGAAGACTCAAAAGAGAAGATGATCATCTACAAGCCGAGAAGAGAGCTCAGAAGGAATCAACCCTGCGGACACCTTGATGACTTTTAGCCTCCAGAATTGTGAGAAAATTAGCATATGTTGTTTAAGCCACTCAGTCTGTGGTCCTTTGTTATGGCTGTCCTAACAGATATAAACATCTCAAGCCTGAAATACTTAAAATGAAACCCTACCATCACCTCTCCCAAGTCTCCGGATCAGACACTTATAGGGAATGATCCAAGGTTAGCCTGAGGGCCAGTAGAACTCTCTCTAAAACATCTATCAGGACAACCAGATATGGGAAGGATATTATGACTCACCAGAAAGAGAATCTAACCCAGTCCTGGGTTAGAAGCCAGCGTTAGAGTCTGGACAATGAAAGAAAAGGAAGAACATATAGACAGATAGAACATATAGATAGAAAATCTAATCAGGTCATCTGAAATCCCACTTCATTTGAATAAATGTTTCCCAATTTTCTTCGATACAAACAATATGATATGTTACTATCATAGTGTTCTTTAATATGCTTTTTGTACTTGTCAGTACTGTAATATATTTTATATGTGCCATATACATACATAAATATGTCAGTACTGTAATATATTTTATATGTGCCATATACATATATAAATATATAACAAATACATTTATATGCATATT
>SJYA01002050.1:58268-171791 GCA_006410615.1 Neotragus moschatus
TAACAATGATGATAATATAATAATGTTCTAGGTTATCTGTGCCCTTCCTTAAACTGTCTCTTGCACCCCTCCATCCATTGGCTATCCATTGCACTTCTTGCCATGACTGTAAAGCTCTCCTGCCTACCTTTCTGACCGCATCTGTTACCACATTGCTTGCTGCTGCTAAGTCACTTCAGTCGTGTCCGACTCTGTGTGACCCCATAGACGGCAGCCCACCAGGCTCCCCTGTCCCTGGGATTCTCCAGGCAAGAACACTGGCGTGGGCTGCCATTTCCTTCTCCAATGCATGAAAGTGAAAAGTGAAAGGGAAGTTGTTTGGTCGTGTTCGACTCTTCGCGACCCCATGGATCGCAGCCTACCAGGCTCCTCTGTCCATGGGATTTTCCAGGCAAGAGTACTGGAGTGGGGTGCCATCGCCTTCTCTGCCACATTGATTATTATACCTTAACAAGCCTGGGCTGCTCCTGGTTCTTAGCATGCTGTAAGGCTTCAGGGCCTTTACATGTTCTGATTGCTCTTCATGAAGTACTCTTTCCCTTATTCTTTGAATGACTTGTTTTTATTATTCATGTTCTAGATCAAATGCCAGCTCCTCAGCAATGTTCCTCTTCTGTCTCCCTCATGAGAATCAACAGTTTCTAGGTCTCTCTTTATCATATTCCTCTCTTTTGTTCTTGTGACACACAGCACTCACTGCATTCCCTTATTTGATTCCTGTCTGCCTTGACTAGAATGTCATCTCCATAGAGGCATGACTTTCGTGGGTCTTGTTTGTATTGTCTTAAAGAGTAACTAGCACATAGCCACCATTTCACTCACATACAGTTAATGAATGATGAATAAAATCCACTTTCACTGTGGAGTTAAAATTATCTATTAATTAAAAAAATGTTTTTAAAATTGGGAGATATTGCATGTATTTAAAGAAAAAATAGGTACTACAATAAGCACTTTTATGCACATCAGCTAAGTTGTATACTCTTAATTGTGCCATTTTGTTTTTTATTCAAATCTTTCATATTTCCAAGAGATTAAACATTATGGTTTTAGTTGAAAGTCCCTGTCTACCTCTTTTGATCCCCTTTCCCTTTCTATCCTTTTCTGAGGTAACCACTATTATGAAATCACTCTTTGGTATAAGTCAAGGGAATAATTTTTTTTGAAGTTATGTTAAACAAAATCTTCAGACAGAAAAAGAATCATATTCTGTCCCAAGAGTTCCAGAGATGAGGAGGCAAAAAAAGAAAACCTGTGCCTCCTTCCAGGCTTTCCTTCCTCATTCTTGAGAGCTGGTCATGTTTGGTGGCTTTCTAGTTATAACAGTTTGGCTACTTCTCTTCCAGTGCCCTTCTAGATAGATCTGTGAAGTTTCTAACTACCAGTGTTTAATTAGCATCAGTCACTAACTACCCTTTACTCTTTCAACTAGGGAAACACAGAATTTCCAGATTCTCATTCTGGACTTAGACTATTGTGCACTAGGTAGGTTTGGGTCCATCACTTAATTTCCTTAAGCTAAGAGAGTTTTCTATCTCTTACCTGAGATCAGTGACTTTTGTCTTCTATATTTATTGAAAGAGCTTCCTAGGTGGCTCAGACAATAAAGAATCCTCCTGCAATGCAGGAGACCTCGGTTCCATCCCTGTTTTAGGAAGATCCCTTGGAGAAGGGATGGCAACTCACTCCAGTATTCTTGCCTGGAGAATTCCTTGGATAGAGGAGCCTGGTGGGCTACAGTCCACAGGGTCACAAAGAGTCAAACAGATTGAGTGACCAACACTTCACTTCACAGTGACTTAATATCTAATCATCACCAACATGATGGCCATTGTCTTTGAGGCTTCCCTGGTGGCTCATGTGGTAAAGAATCCACCAGCAATGCAGAAAGCCTATGTTTGATCCCGGGGTTGGGAAGATCCTCTGGAGGAGGGCTTGGCAACCCACTCCAATATTCTTGCCTGGAGAATCCCCATGGACAGAGGAGCCTGGTGGGCTCCAGTCCATGGGGTTGCAGAGTCGGACATGACTGAGCGACTAAGCAAGCAAGCATGTACCTATTGAAAGTCCTAATTCTTTCACATAGTGCACTCTAACCTCTGTATGTTTTATGTCTCTGACTGGGTGCATCTGGTTATAAGTGCCTTATTTGGGTTTTTACATTTTTATATACATGAACAGTTGTCCCAACATTTGTGAATTTTAAGCTTCTCAAAATCAGACAGATGCTAAATTATGTCTTTGCCAAAGGTTATTTACCTCCCTAATACCTTCTTCACTGCATCCTAACCAACTTGTTTTAGGGCAGCGATACTCCTAGGTAGAAGCGGTGAATCATGGCTTGTCTTATCTAGTCTTGATAATGCTGTTACTCTTATCCAGGTATTAGATTTCTCACCTTCCCTTGAAACTAGGTATTTCTGTATAACCCAGTTTGGACCAATAAGACATGTGATTAAAAGATGCTTGCTCCTTAGAAGAAAAGCTATGATAAACCTATACAGCATATTAAAAAGCAGAGACATCACTTTGCTGACAAAGATCCCTATAGTCAAAGCTATAGTTTTTCCAGTGGTCATGTATGGATGTGAGAGTTGGACTGTAAAGAAGGCTGAGTTCCAAAAAAATTGATGCTTTTGAACTGTGGTGCTAGAGAAGATTCTTGAGAGTCCCTTGGGCAACAAGGAGATCAAATCAGTCTATCCTAAAGGATATCAACCTTGAATATTCTTTGGAAGGACTGCTGCTGAAGCTGAAACGCCAATACTTTGGCCACTTGATGTGAAGAGCTGACTCACTGGAAAAGACCTTGGTGTTGGGAAAGATTGAGGGTAGGAGAAGGGGACGGCAGAAGATGAGATGGTGGGATGGCATCACCAACACAATGTGCATGAGTTTGAGCAAACTCTGGGAGATAGTGAAGGACAGGGAAGGCTGTTGTGCTAAAGTCCATGGGGTCACAAAGATTCAGACTCGACTGAGTGACTGAACAACAACAAAAGTATTGGCAGAGTCGTGAGAAGGCCTCTGATAAGAAGGAAGCTGAATCTTTCATGATCTCACTGAGTACCCGAACCATCCTACTATTGCTAACTCCAAACTTCTTGTTATTGAGCGGAGAATCTTCCTCAGAGTGTCTATATTAGTTTTCTATTGCTCCTATAACAAAATCCCGCAAAATTAGAAGCTTAAACAATATGCATATACTTATTATCTCTCTGTTCTGGAGGTCAGAAATCCAAAATGGATCTTACTGGGCTAAAGTCAAGGAGTTGGAAGGACTGTGTTCCTCTCTGGAGGCTCTAGGGAAGGACGTTCCCTTGCTTTCTCCTGCTTTCAGAAGCCACCCGTGTTCTTTTACCAGTGGTCCCCATTCTCCATTTTCAGAAGCCCATGATGTTTCATCTCTCTGTTCTTTTCTTTTGTGGTCACATCTTTCTCTGGCACATTTTGCCTTTCCCTTTCTACTTTTAAGGGGCCTTGTGATTACATTCCACACATTTGACTAGTCCAGGATAACCTCCTTATCTCAAAGTCAGTTGATTTGCAATATTAATTTCAATTGTAACCTGAGTTCCCTTTGACAAGTAATATAATTTATTCACAGTTTCTACAGATTAAAATGTGCACGTCTTTCTGATTATACTTCAATTAAAAAAACCCCTACATTTCCAAATTCCTGCTCCCCTATTCCCATTTGAATATTCCACAAGTATTCCAAACATCTCAAACTGAATCCACTCGTTTTCCAACAGGTCTACTGGCTTACCCACTGTTTTTCTCTCTCATGCAATGCCATAGTCAAACACCCAAGGCACAGCTCAAAATGTAGGATTTTTTAATAATTCTTCCTGCTCATAAAATGTTAATTTTTTTCCTTAAATTATTCCTTGAAATACTTTTTCCCCTAGGTATTTCTGGAATTCCTTCCCTTAATCCTCACCCCCAGCTTTACCACGTATTTCTTATTACTGTATTCATCTATTACTTTTAGGAGAGTTATTTAATGATTTTCTATGTCTGTTTCCTTATCTGTAAAATGGAGATAGTAATAGGTCTTACTTTATAAGATTTTTGTGAGTATTAAATGATTTAATATTTATTAATTGTTTAAAAGGGTGCCTGAAGCAAAACAAGTACCACCATATGTTAAAGCTGTTATCATTCTAATTGTCATGTCATACTACCAACAGAGTTATGTTCAGGTTCTGATCAATCGCTCCCTGGATTATTTAATCAGCCTCCTAACTCTCCTTCTGTATCTCTTATTGTTGCCAAATTGACTTCAGCAGTACCTTCAGGTCACTCTGTCTAAGTCATAAACTGGATCTTTTGGCCATGCTGTTCAAAATCCTCTGATGTTATACAGAGGATCAAGTTCCGGTTTCTTATCCCAGCATATATTGACACAAGGCCTTTCATGAATTGTCCTGTTCTAGTCTACCTCAGACCTCACCATAATGTGTCTCAACTTTCTTTCTCCAGTAATTTGGACCTGCTAGAATAGCCTGCTTACACACACTGTCACAGGGCCTTTGCTTCTCCTGCCTGTGCTCCTGGGATGCTTTCTGTCTCCTCACATTTTTCTCACTTCCTTTGCCTTCCCCCAACCTTCAGCTATGAAGGTTGACCAGATGACTTTATTCCTCCCCCAGGCCTTCCCATAATCCTCCCACATAGGTTGGTCTAGAGCTATACCTCTGAGTTTCCTTGTCNGGCCTGGTGTGCTGCGATTCATGGGGTTGCAAAGAGTCGGACACGACTGAGCGACTGAACTGAACTGACACAGAAAAGAGCCAAGCTGGCATCTGAACTCATATGTCTGATATCAGTCATCTATTATATTGCCTATTAGCAACTTGAATTTGTTCAGACCAATATTCCTCGATTACTTCCCTGGGCAATCCATGGTATGTAAACACAATTTCTGTGTTAATATTGGTAAAATGTTGATTTATTAATAGGTCTGAGGTTTTTCACCTCTTACTTTTAAGTTATTGCCTTGAATATTTTTTTCCTGATTTTGTTTGTGATGAGAAATAGAAATAACGATAAAAATTCAAACTCAATAGGCTGACTGAAGTGCTTTGGAAGGGAGTAACAGTGAGTACAGAAAAGAATGCCTGCCTTTGAAATGGGCAAAAGGCTTTGCCTTAATGGTTTCAGATGGAGCCATAAAAGAGTGCTGATCAGAGCGTCAGGTCGTTTAGACATGGTCACTGGAGTCTAGTATGTTTCAGGCACCGAGTGAGGTTCTCAGGACATGTTTTTAATATGTTCATTGTCTTCAAAGACCTTCCATTTGAATCTGTTGACTGTGGTTATTTAATGTCTTCAGTCTGGGTCCCTTCTGCCCTTTATGAATCTCCATGCTTTATATAAGCCCACATAAAAGAATATTGATCAAGATTATGGAAGGGCCTGTTTGAACCCTGGATTATTCAAAGAATACAATAGTTGAACATGCTGCTAATTTTTAGGCTTGAAGCAAGAATGAAGCTGCTCTCCTTTCTTGAATAGTGTTCAAGTGGAAATGAGATTAATTTTGTTTTGGACAGTTCCAGAAGAGAAAACTGGATGAATATTATAGGCAGAGATTCTCAGTTCAGTGTGAATCAATCCATTCAGACCACCATGGTACCTACTAAGTGCCAAGGAATTACCCCAAAAGCAGACAATGGCAGACAGAATCCCTGCATTCACAGAGTTACTAACTTTTTTTTTAATCACCAAAGCTTCAGTCTAGTCTTGCCATAAAAATGTTATTATAGAGAACATAAATGTCTGTGATAGTCTACATTTTCCAGATAGCCATATTTGAATGGTCTAATTTGGTTGGTAAATTATTTTGGTGGCATAATGGGAAATATTCTGAAGAGAGACTAAAAATAAGGAGTGTGTTTGTGCATGTATGTTAGTCCCTCAGTTGTGTTGCCTCTTTGCGTCCCCATAGATTGTAGCCCACCAGGCTCCTCTGTCCATGGGATTCTCCAGGAGTGAATACCAGAGTGGGTTGCCATTCCCTTCTCTAGAGGATCTT
This sequence comes from Neotragus moschatus, assembly GCA_006410615.1. Classification (NCBI taxonomy): domain Eukaryota; kingdom Metazoa; phylum Chordata; class Mammalia; order Artiodactyla; family Bovidae; genus Neotragus; species Neotragus moschatus. The sequence goes on from SJYA01002050.1 coordinate 64,309, forward strand.
CCTGACCCAGGGATCAAACCCGTGTCTCCTGTATTGTAGGCAGATTCTTTATCATCTGAGCCACCAGCAAAGCCCCAAAATAAGGAGTACAGGGTCCTAATTCTGATCATATGACAGCCCATGTGATCCCAGGGCTCAGTGTTAGCACACACTAAATGGCAATATAGAACTAGATGGCCTTCAGTTCTCTCTCCATTCCATGATTCTATTCAGCTTTCTTTTTGTTTGTTCTTAGATCTTTGTACAGTCCAAAAATATAATCACATCTGTTCTTGAAGAACAGGGCAGATGATTATTATGAGAGGCCCACTGATTTAAAATGTACTCATTCCCAATTCGAGAATTTCACACTGAATGGAAAAGAAAGTCATTTGGAAAGAATAATTGTTTTTCGACGGAAATTTGATTTTATTTTTTCCAGTTTTAAGATATAATTGATATACACCATTAAATTTAAGGTGTGAAATGTGGTGATTTGATATATGCATATTTTGTGAAATGATTATCAAAGTAAAGTTTGTCAACACATCTATCACCTCACATTTTTTATTTATTTATTGTGGTGAGAACTTTGAAGATATATTTAAGCAGTGGTCACACAGAATCAGACACAACTAAGTGACTTAGCAGCAGCAGCAGGTATATAATACAGTAGTGTTAACAATAGTCACATGATGTACTTTAGATCCCCAGAATTTACTCATCTTATAACTGGAACTTTGTGTCCTTTTACCATCTTTACCCATATTTTGCCACTTGACCACCCACCCCTGGCAACCACCAATATGTTCTGTTTCTATGAGTTTGGTTTATTTTAGATTCCATATATCAGTGATATCAAGCAATATTTGCCTTCCTCTGACTTATTTCAGTTAATGTAATGCCCTCAAGCTTCATCTATGTTGTTACAGGGAGATTTCCTTCTTCTTTATAGCTGAATAATATTCAATTGTGTATATATACCATACTTTCTTTATTCATCCATCACTTAAGTTGTCATCAACTCTTATTTCAAAATCCTGGCTGTTTTAAATAATTTTACAATGAACATGGGTATATAGGTATCTCTTTGAGACAGTGACTTTACTTCCTTCTCCTATATACCCAGAAGTGGAATTGCTGGATAATATGGTATTTCAGTTCTGAGGAGCTTCTCTACTGTTTTTAATAGGGGCTACACCAACTTATATTCCCACTAATGGTACATAGGTTCTCTTTTCTCCACATACCTGTCAATACTTGTTACCTCTTATCTTTTTGATAAAAGTCCTTTCACAACTGTTAGAAGGTTTTCTTATAGTGGTTTAGATTTGTATTTCTCTGTTGATCAGAACTTTTCGGGTACCTGTTGGCCATCTATATGTCTTGTTTGGGAAAATGTCTGTTTATATCATTTGCCCATTTTAAAAATAAGGTTATGTTTTTTTGCTATTAAGTTATATTTTGAATATTAACCTCTTATTAAACATATGGTTTGTAAATATTTTCTCCCATTCCCTGGGTTGCCTCTTCAACAGGTGACTAATTCAACAGTTTTAGTTTAATGTAGTCCCACTTATTTATTTTTGCTTTTGTTGCTTGCATTATAAGTGTCATATCCAAAAAATCACTGTAAAGATCAATGTCAAACAGCTTATCCCCTGATTTTCTTGTAGGAGTTTAATGGTTCCATGTTTTACTTCAGATTTTTAATACACTTTGTGTTAATATTTGTAAGTGGTGTAAAGTAGGGGTCCAGTTTCATTATTTTTATATGTGGATATTCAGTTTTTCCAATACCACTTAATGAAGAGACTATCTTTACCCTACTGAGTATGCTTGGCTCCCTCATCAAATACTAATTTACTATATATGCATCAGTCAGTCAGTTCAGTCGCTCAGTCATGTCTGACTCTTTGTGACCCCATGAATCGCAGCACACCAGGCCTCCCTGTCCATCACCAACTCCCAGAGTTCACTCAGACTCATGCCCATCGAGTCAGTGATGCTGTTCAGCCATCTCATCCTCTGTCGTCCCCTTCTCTTCCTGCCCCCAATCCCTCCCAGCATCAGAGTCTTTTCCAGTGAGTCAACTCTTCGCATGAGGTGGCCAAAGTACTGGAGTTTCAGCTTTAGCATCATTCCTTCCAAAGAACACCCAGGGCTGATCTCCTTCAGAATGGACTGGTTGGATCTCCTTGCAGTCCAAGGGACTCTCAAGAATCTCCTCCAACACTGCAGTTCAAAAGCAATCAATTCTTTGGTGAGGTTTATTTATTTCTAGGCTCTTGATTCTGTTCTATTGGTCTATGTGTCTTTTTAATGCCAGTGCCATACTGTTTTAATTACTATAGCTTTGCAGTATAGTTTTTAATCAGGGAGTCTGATGCCTGTAGTTTGTTCTCCCTCAAGATTGCTTTGGCTTTTCAGGGTCTTTTGTGGCTCCATACAAATCTTAGAATTGTTTTTCCTATTTCTATAAAAATGAATTTTCATATTGAATCTATAGATGACTTTGAGTAGTCTAGACATTTTAACAATATTGATTCTTCTGACCTATAACACAGGATATTTTTCCATTTATTTGTATCTTCTTCAGTTTCTTCCATAATTGTCCTATTTTTTAGTGTACAGATTTTTCACTTCCTGGTTAACTTTATTCACAGCTATTTTATTGTTTTTGATGCTATTAAAAAGAAGATTATTTTTATTATATTGTTTTCATTGCTATTGTGAATGAGATTATTTCTTTCATTTCTTTTTCATATGGTTTTGTTGTTAGTATATAGAAATACAACCAACTTTATACATTGATTTGGTATCCTGAAACTTTACTGAATTTATTAGTTCTAACAGTTTTTGAATGGAGTCTTTAGGACTACATCAGAAATTATGTCATCAGCAAACAGAGACAGTTTTACTTCTTCCTTTCTGATTTGGAAGACTTTTAATTCTTTTTCTTGCCTGATTGCTATGTCTGAGACTTCTAGTAATATTTGAATATTCTCTGGTGAGAACAGTCATCCTTCTCTTGTTTCTGCTCTTAGATGAAGAGCTTTCAATCTTTCACTGTTGACTAGGAAGTTAACTGGGCTTGTCAAGTATAGCCTTTATTATGTTGAGTTACCTTCCTTCTATATCCAATTTTTTGAGAGCTTGTATCATGAAAGGATGTTGAATTTTGTCAAATAATTTTTCTGTATCTCCTGAGGAGACTAATCCTTGATATTCATATGCTGGACAGTATATTAACTCTAGTATTAACTAGATTTCAAAGATTATGAGGAAAACTCTCCACTAGTTCTGAGTTTCAAGTAAAACATGCTAAGAGATTTCTGAGAACAAGTCAATTTTAGTGTAGACTGGGGGCTAAGGAGCAGTAGGGATAAATTAAGAAAATGATGATGTAAGAAATAACAGAAAGTCTGTTTTAGAGAAAAAAGAACACCTAAATTCAGCAACATTCTTATTGACATTTCCAATTGAACAGTGACTACAGGTGATATTTATAGAAGGGTTTAAAAAAGATTTCTCATAATGTTACCACTAAAATTATGAAAATACACATGTATGTGTCATGAACCAATAGTTCAAGAGCATGGAAAAAAATCCAAAGTTGTGCCTTTGGTAGGTAACATTTTTGATTTTTAAGTATGTTTAAATATTCAGGTTAAAAAAGGAGTTAATATCTTTAAAAGAAATTTAAGTCATAAAGCATTTTTAAGTGTACACCATTTTGCAAGAAATCATAGACTTGGGAGAACATATAGTCAAGTGATAAAGCAAACATAGAGTCCAGAAAATACAGCTTTTCTCTCTAGACTGACAACTTTTTTTTAAGGGAGGTATTTCTCTGAAAGTTCTTCCAGGTGGTCCAGTGGTTAAGAGCCAATGCAGGAGACACAGGAAATGTGAGTTTGAGACCTGGATTGGGAAGGTCCCCTGGAAGAGGAAATGGCAACCCACTTCAGTATTCTTGCTTGGAAAATCCCATGGACAGAGGAGCCTGGCAAGCTGTAGCCCATGGGGTTGCAAAGAGTCTGTCATGACTGAGGGACTTAGCAGGCATGCATTTCCCTGAAAAGTTAAGTGGAAAACAAATTAAATATAGCCTGTTAAGTTGCCCTAAGTGCCATCATGTGGCCTTCAGGATTCTTATCCCAGCAGTGGAGAATTCTGGTACAAGTGGCATAGTAACAACAACAAGTGATATGTCTTATTGCTAAGGACTAGCTCTACAGAAGTCTGGATGTTCTTGATCAAATTTATTTCAGTGACAAAGTATGTAAGAGTAGCAACTTAGGAAAAGACATTCATTGGTCTTGTAATTGAATTTACACAGACCCAAATTCATTGTTCTTATCTTGGAGCTAAATTCAAATTTGAAATAAAAATTAAGATGTTGTATTTAAAGCTGCAGATTGTAAATGGATGCACTGTTTCCCAGCTTACCAGCCTCCTGCACCTACTCCCACCCTCTTAGGTCAACAACTTCTCTGCCTGGAAGACACAGGTGATGTGGAACTGATGACAGTACTTCCAAGGATGAGCAATAAAGTGGACAGTCTTAGCTTAGTAACCTTCCTGACTCTCTCCTTAAAAATGAAACAGTTAGACAGAGTTAGGTACCTGCACCATGACACTAAAGCAGTACTGGCTCTCTTCTTGCTGGCCATGTATCTTACAGGAGATTACATTCCATTTAGTTCTCCATCATCTTGAGACCTCCTTCTCCAAAGTAGATTTTCTTATATGTAAAATGACAAGGTTGATCTTGAAGACCTCTAAGTCTATTAAAAATGGAGAACAGCTTATAGATCCTGAATTCAAGTTAAATGAAACCAACAGAGTCCAGACCTAGGTTGAGTGGTGACAGGCCCCAGCCCTCTCCATTCCTGGAGCTCCTCCTCTCAGGTGAGCAGAGATCATAGGGTCTCCCATGGTGGTTTGGGGCCTAGGCACATATACATCTTGGATGTTTTGGTCTCTTAAGGGTAGGCAGCTCAAAGCATCCACTGCTCTTTATTCTTTGATTTCACTGAAGGAGAAGTAGCTGGGCCCCAGGCCTTGCACGGTGCAGACAGGGCTGTCGCTGTTGCACTTGCTGCAGTGACATTCAGTGGCTACCGGGTACGTGTACAGGGAATCTGCATGGTGAGCAGAGCCAGGCACTTTCACCATCTCTTACATGAACTCCTTGAAGGTACATGTTTTCTGAATGTTGGGCCTTGCTGGGTCCCTGAACACCAAGTCCTGAGTGGTTTAGGAATTAGGTTACATTATTCTGCAAGTTTCTGTTTGGCTTAGTAAATAAGGGACAGGGATTTAATACTTCTTGCTCTAGTAGTTCCTTTCATAAGACCAGTTTCTAGGATCCTGAAGCACAGAAAACTTGACCTCATAAAGGAATTCATGTTGTTTTTGTTTAGTCGCTCAGTTGTGTCTGACTCTTTGCGACCCCATGGACTGCAGCACCCCAGGCTTCTCTGTCCTTCACTATTTCCTGGAGTTCACCCAAACCCATGACCATCGAGTCAGTGATGCCATCTAACCATCTCATCCTCTGCCATCCCCTTCTCCTCCTGCCTTCAATCTTTCCCATTATCAGAGTCTTTTCTATTGAGTTGACTCTTCACATCAGGTAGCCAAAGTATTGGAGCTTCAGTTTTAGCATTAGTCCTTCCAGTGAATATTCAGGGTTGATTTCCTTTAGGATGGACTGGTTGGATCTCCTTGCAGTCCGAGGGACTCTCAAGAGTCTTCTCCAATACCACAATTCAAAAGCATCAATTCTTTAGCACTAAGCTTTCTTTATGGTCCAACTCTCACATCCATACATGATTACTGGAAAAACCATAGCTTTGACTGTATAGACCTTTGTTGGCAAAGTGATGTCTTTGCTTTTCAATATGCTGTCTAGGATTGTCATGGCTTTTCTTCCAAGGTGCAAGAGTCTTTTAATTTCATGGCTGCAGTTACCATCTGCAGTGATTTTGGAGCCCCCCCAAAATAAAATCTGCCACTGTTTCTACTTTTTCCCCGTGTATTTACCATGAAATGATAGAAGTGGATGCCTTGATCTTAGTTTTTTGAATGTTGAATTTTAAGCCAGGTTGTCACTCTCCTCTTTCACCTTCATCAAGAGTCTCTTTTGTTTCTCTTCACTTTCTGCCATTATGGTGGTGTCATCTGCAAAGGTTGCTGGAAAAGGTTGCTGATATTTTTCCTGGAAATCTTGATACCAGCTTGTGCTTCATTGTCATTTCACATGATGTACTTTGAATAGAAGGTAAATAAGCAGGATGACAATATACAATCTTGACATATTTCTTTCCCAACTTAGAACCAGTCTGTTCTATGTCTTGTTTTAACTGTTACTTCTTGACCTGCATACAGGTTTCTCAGGAATGAGGTAAGGTGGTCTGGTATTCCCATATCTTAAGAATTTTCCACAGTTTGTTGTGATCCACACAGTCAAAGGCTTTAGCATAGTCAATGAAGCAGAAGTAGATATTTTCCTGGAGTTCTCTTGCTTTTTCTATGATCCAATGGATGTTGGCAATTTGATCTCTGATTCCTCTCCATTTCTAAATTCAGCTTGTATATCTGGAAGCAGTGGGATCACTGCTCCTTTCTCTTGGGTTCTGGAAATCAAGATGGTGGTGTAGAAGAACATGGGTTCATCTTCTCATAATTGAAGTATCTGGGATGATCAGAGCAGTTAAAAATAGGCAAGAAAATGACTTGAGGGAGCAAGAAAGGAACTCGTATTATACTGCTGTTCTGAAGTATCCTGGGAATGTTATGGAAAGTGTAGTTATCTCTTTTCTCTCTACCATGAGAGTACTCATATATTTAATATTTCTAAAACTCTATAAAAACTTTGAATTTGTATAGCATAAAAACATGCAAAGATAAAGTAATACAGAAGATATGACCTTTGCAATTTAAAGATGGGTGTTTTATTATTTTTTTTTGTACTTAGTAATCTTAAGCTGTATTAATGACAGGTAAAAACATAGCATTTGGGTTTAATTGCTTAGAAAAATATTTCCAACTTTCTTCTATGTATATTTAATCTTGTCTATGTATATTTAGAAGAGGAATNGGGAGGGGGGGTCGGGATTGGGAACTCATATACACTAGTGACTGATTCATCTCAATGTATAGCAAAATGAATACAGTATTATAAAGCAAAAAAAACTAAAAAATAAAAATTTAAAATAAAATAAATATTTGCATGGGGGAAAAAAATGTCATAGGGGATTGCCTCAGTATAAACATTAAGTTGTTGTCCAGTAGCTAAGGCTGTGCTCCTAGTGCCGGGGACGCAAGTTCCACCCCTGGTCAGGAAACTAAGATCCTTCATGCCGAGTGGTGCAGCACCCCCCAAAATAAACACATTTAAAGTGACAAATTTCCCTGTAAGTATTGCTTTAGATTCATCCCCAAATCTTGATTCATGTTGATTTGTCATTGTTCAGTTAAATATATTTTCTAATTTCTCTTTTACTTTCTTCATTGATCCATAGGTTGTTTGGAAGCATATTGTTTTAAGTTCCATATTTGGGGGGGTTTCATGACCTTTTCATTATTGATTATTTAATTCCCTTGTGTTTAAAAAACACTTGTGTGCCTTCTGTCCTTTTAAACCTTTTGAGATATTCCGCTGGTTTGCAGTGAGATGTTGTAAGGGTCTGTTAGTGTTGTTTGACTCTTCTGTGTATTTTCTGACTTTCTGTCTGCTTGTTCTATTGATTACTGAGAAAAGAATGTTGACTATAGTCACTCTACCTGGATAATTAGTGTTTTCAAAACATGTCTTTTCCAGCCTGTGTCTTTGTATTTAAAGTGCGTTTCATCTGGAAAGCATATTGTTGAGTCTTGCTTTTAAAAACAATCTAGTCTAATAATCTTTGTCTTTTAACTGGAGTGCTCAGAATCTTTAAATTGAACATAAGTTTGATGGTCATGGGTTTATGGTCATCATATTGTTCTTTGTTTCATTTATTCTTTGTTCATTTTTCCATTTACTCTGTATTCTTTCGAATTGGTTATTTTCTAGTATTTGTTTCATTTCCACTATTGGCTTAACAGCTTGATTTATTTATTTACTGGTTCATTCTCAAGTTTAAAATGCATCTTTTACTCAAGTAATAATATTCCACTTCACACACAATGAAAGTATGTGCTTATAACATTCCATTTTTCTCCACCCTCATCCTTTGTGCCATTGTTATTTATTGTACCTCAACATTATTCTAATCCCTCACTATGTTGTTGTTATCTTTGTTCTAAGTAGTCAATTATGTTTTTAAGATACTTAAACAATGAGAAAAGTCTTTTGTATTTACTCACATATTATCTTTTTCAACACATATTATTTTCCTCCTGTCTAATGAGCGTTCTTTAGAATTCTTTGTCATGCACATTATCTGTCAATACATTCTCTCAATCTTAAATTTACTAAAAATATCCTATTTCAGCTTAGTTTTTGAAGGAATTTCCTTTCTGGTTACAGAATTCCTACCTAGAATTCTTGGTTAGCAAGTCTGTTTTTGGTAGTTTTATTTCAGTACTTCATATTCTTTATTTGCCTTGTTTCAGATGAGGATTCTCCAGTCTTATATATTTATCCCCTCTATGTAATATGTCTTATTTCCCTTTGACTAGTTTAAAGATTTTATCTTTATCATTAATTTTCATCCTGCTTTGCTGAATTTATACTTATTGGCAAGGCAACCACTCCAGTATTCTTGCCTGGAGAATCCCATGNTTTATTTGCCTTGTTTCAGATGAGGATTCTCCAGTCTTATATATTTATCCCCTCTATGTAATATGTCTTATTTCCCTTTGACTAGTTTAAAGATTTTATCTTTATCATTAATTTTCATCCTGCTTTGCTGAATTTATACTTATTGGCAAGGCAACCACTCCAGTATTCTTGCCTGGAGAATCCCATGGACAGAGGAGCCTGGTGGGCTACAGTTCACGGGGTCGCAAAGACTCAGACATGACTGAAGTGACAGAGCACAGAGACATGGTATGCCTTGGTGTGGTTTTCTTTGGGTTTTTGCTACTGAGCTTTTGGTTTATGGTTTTTATTAAACTAGATAAAATTTACAGAAAATTGCCAAAGTATTGCTTATCATTGCTTTGAATACAGAATAAGTAAAACAATAAAGTTTTCTTTGACTTCTCCCTCTTGGTGTTCTGAAGTATCTATCTCACTGCTTATTTTTGAAAAGAATCAGAGTAAAGCTTTTAGCTGAGAAGAGCATCAGTCTCAAGTTGGATAGGGCTCTAAGACAATCATTGTTAGTATAGATTCAAAAGCAGAGAGATTACTTTGCCGACTAAGGTCCGTCTAGTCAAGGCTATGGTTTTTCCAGTGGTCATGTATGGATGTGAGAGTTGGACTGTAAAGAAGGCTGAGCGCCGAGGAATTGATGCTTTTGAACTGTGGTGTTGGAGAAGACTCTTGAGAGCCCTTTGGACTGCAAGGAGATCCAACCAGTCCACTCTGAAGGAGATCAGCCCTGGGATTTCTTTGGAAGGAATGATGCTGAAGCTGAAGCTTGGTACTTTGGCCACCTCATGTGAAGAGTTGACTCACTGGAAAAGACTCTGATGCTGGGAGGGATTGGGGGCAGGAGGAGAAGGGGACGACCGAGGATGAGATGGCTGGATGGCATCACCAACTTAATGGACATGAGTCTGAGTGAACTCTGGGAGTTGGTGATGGACAGGGAGGCCTGGTGTGCTGCGATTCATGGGGTTGCAGAGTTGGACACGACTGAGCGACTGAACTGAACTGATAGATGCCATAATTCTTAATGTAATAATTTTATTGACATCATGCTCCTCTGCTAGACTGTGAACTCCATGAAAGACTAATGGGAACAAAGAAAGAGCTCAATATTTTTTTTTGGTGAATGAATGAATAACATGTGGCCAGTGAGGCAATATTGATTTCTCAGAAACATGAAGATAGCTAAGGAGATAGTCAAGCCAGGGGAAGGTGGGAAGGAAGCCACACTAGACTTGTTGTCAGAGATATCTCCACAACCTCAGTCCAGAGTTCAATAAAGGTTGGTCCAGGGTTGGTCTTGGGTTGGTCCAAGAGCAGCAAGAAACTCTGCCCACCTAGCATGACCCAGAAGAAAGGCACAGATCTCGGGGACCCAACTATATTAGTTTGCTAGAGTTGCCATAACAAAGTACCACAAACAAGGTGACTTACACAAGAGAAATTTATTGTTTCATAGTTCTAGAGGCTAAAAGTCCAAAATCAATAGATTTGATTCTTTCTGAGGGCTGTGATCAAGAATCTGTTCCATTTTTCTTCCCTAGCTTCTGGTGATTTGCTGGCAGTCTTTGGAGTTTCTTGATTTATCACTCTGATCTCTGCCTTCATTTTCACACAGCAGTACTTCTATGTGCATACTGCTGCTGCTACTACTGCTAAGTCGCTTCAGTCGTGTCCGCCTCTGTGTGACCCCATAGACGGCAGCCCACCAGGCTCCCCCGTCCCTGGGATTCTCCAGGCAAGAATACTGGAGCGGGTTGCCATTTCCTTCTCCAATGCATGAAAGTGAGACGTGAAAGAGAAGTCACTCAGTCGTGTCTGACTCTTAGCGACCCCATGGACAGCAGCCTACCAGGCTCCTCCATCCATGGGATTTTCCAGGCAAGAGTACTGGAGTGTGTTCTGTCCAAATCCTCTCCCTTTATAAGCACACCAGACATGTGGGATTAGGGACCCATTCTACTCCAGGATAACCCCATCTTAACTTCACTAATTATATCTCCATTATCGCTAAATAAAGTCACATTTTGAGTTACAGGGCTTAGAAGTTCAATATATGAGTTTTGATAGGGGGCACAATTCAACCCATAACACCAACTGATCTAAATTTGAATCCTGTCTCTTTCTTTTACTGACTTGGCATTTTCACATCTCAAATGGGGAAAACAGTACTTATCCTTCAGGGAAATTATGAAGATTGAATAAGATAATGTTGGCAAAGCACTTAGCTTGAACCTGACATGTGTACACGTGTACCACTCAGTACATTGTGGCTTTTACTGTCCTGAGCTAAATGCCCATTGATTTATTGAATAATTGTGCTCCTTCTGAATATAACTAAGAAATAGGTCCATTTTTCTTTTGATTCATTTGTCCATTAGAAATAGATCTGGTTTCTTTGAAATGTTTGCCAATTTCCTTCTCAGATTGTTTCTGGGGAGGCGGGAAGATAACCACTGAATTTCAAGTGCTTAAGTAATTAAGCCAAAACAAGAGAACACTGATAATAAACACTTTTCTGTGCATTATAATTGTGGAGCAATATCTTCTAGATAGTTAACCCTAGAGGCTTTATCGATTTAACTGAAATCTAATCGTTTAACAACCCAGAAATACTGTTGGAAGCACTTCTCCAGAGAGACACTAATTAGCAGCTGGCCCCCTTCTGGGCAGTGGGGCTCCCACCCTGCTTGTGTTTGGTCAAGTAATTTTTCAGCTGAGTGATCATCCCAGAGGACATCGTTTCTCTTGATATAGCTCCCTCAGTTTTGCTGGCCACAGCAAATTAGCTGCAGCCTTGCTCCTCAAAATGATCAGGACTTTAACCTGAGCCTCCCTTCTCTTTGGAAGACACATTTAGAACTTTTGAGAGTTTGATATGGAGATCTGATCATCTTGGCTGCTTCCGTGTGGTCAAGTTAAGGTTTCAGTTGCCTGAATCCACTTCTACCCTTTCTCCATAGTGTAACTGAGACTGGTGTTTAGTTTATTTCTTCAATTACTTCTATGATATTTTGGATGCATGGTTTCTCATGAATGAGGAAAATGCCTTTTTCCCATTCCCAGTTTTCAAATAGAGGGATTTTCCTTAAGAGCTGTCCTGGCCTCTTGAAAAGACCCTGATGCCAGAAAAGATTGAGGGCAGGCAGGGAAGGAGGCAACAGAGGATGAGATGGTTGGATGACATCACTGACTTAATGGACATGAGTTTGAGCAAGCTCAGGGAGATACTGAAGGACAGGGAAGCCTGGTGTGTTGCAGTTTCAATGGGGTCACAAGAAGTTGGACATGACTGAGTGACTGAACTGAACTGAGCCTCTCGAAATATTTATTGTCCCCTCCTTGGAATGATGGAGAGTTTTACCTCATTATAATCTTGGAAGTAGATGCTGGGGTGCTTGACCTTGCTCTGCTCTCCCTTCTCTTAGACATGCACTTGCCCACAGAGAATATTCCTCCCCTGCTACTCCTCCTTTCTAGGGGGAGCCAGCCCCTGCCTCAGTGGGTGTCCATCTAAATTTGGAGAGGAGTTGGTAATCTAGAGTTGCTTTTCCAACCGTGCAGTTTATTTCAACTTAGCCTCTGTCAATAATGAGGAGGACCTGTAGGGTTCCTTCCGATATACTCCTGATTCTATTTCTCAAAATTCTGGGGACTCAGGAATGGAGTCTCCAGATAAAGAGCTGTTTGTTTGGGTCTTGTAGGAAACAATGTTGGCTAGCCTCTGAGAGTCATCAACAGAGTTGGTCTTTTTATGTCTGATGAGAAACAGTTTTCATGTATCAAACAGGCACTAGAAAATCTCTAGAAAACACAAGGCAATTGAATGTTAGATACCCAAAACCCTTAGAGGAAGCAGAAGTAATTTTTATGAGGAGCCATTTAAGAAGTTCAGAGCCTGTGGTGAGCATGTTATTCACATAATTTCATTTAATATTGAAAAGGATATGGAACCGGGTCAAAACTCAGAGAGGATGTCATTTTGCCTTGGTCAATCTCGTGAGTTAAAAGTGGAAAGTTAACCCTTTGTCATTAATCAACGAATGGTATGGTACCTCTTAGTGGATCACGTTTAGGCACAAAAGCAAGGGTTTTTCTAGTTTCTTTCTTGGGTGAATGGTCATCTAATACTAATCCTGAACTTGGCCTGGTGAGTTGCTCTTGGTTTACAGACAGAAAGAATGTCAGATGATGAAGTTCTAGTGCTGAATTCTTTTTTCAGGGGAGGAGCAGAGCCAGAGAGGTGAAGGAGCTTGTTCAAAATCACACTGCTATGCAATAAGAGAGCTGGGATGAGAGGTGCAGTTGTGGAGACCTGGGCTAGCATTCATTCTGCTCTGTCCTGCCATCCTGGTAATTGGGAGCTGTTGACAGCAACCCACCCTTTCCACTGGCTTCCCTGGCTCAGTGGTGAAGAATCCTCCTGCAATGCAGGAGACTCAGGTTTGATCCCCAGATCAGGAAGATACTCCAGAGAAAGAAATGGCAACCCACTCCAGTATTCTTGCCAGGAAAATCACATGGACAGAGGAGCCTGGTGGGCTACAGCTCATGAGGTTGCAAAAGAGTTGGACACGACTTAGTGACTAAACAACAACAACAACCCCTTCCACCACCAACTCTGGTTTTAAAGCTGGTGAATTGGAAAACAATCTTAACCCCGAAGCAGCATTTTAAGGTGAGCCCTTCACTTTCTATTTTTCTCTCAGTTGCTTATGCTGTCCTTACCATTCTAGGAATTAGCATCCACTTCTTTTCCTTTAGGAGTGGGGCAGCACACAGCCACCCAATGGCAGATACAACTTGTCTGTTTGACAAGACAGATAGTATTTCAGCAGAATTATATTCTGTAGCATTGATCACCATGACAGGATGTATGATAATACATAATTGGGATGCTCACCAGTTGCCCCATTAACACTTTTGAGTAGCTCACTGAGATTTATGTTTTTCCTGTTACCCTGTCTTGTTGGCAATTTGTTGAAGTTCTCCAATGATGTAATCATTTCTTAAGTGCTTTGCCTCTGGTATATTTAAGTCAGTGTACATAGTGGCTGACTTAGTTATTTTGGAATGATCTGAGAGTCATTTGGGATTAAGGCTCAGCTCATATGCTGCCTTTGGATCTGTTGAGAAGCTGTTATTAATATTCCCAGTCTGAACCAGGGGCTCACCTTTGGAATACTATGTACCTTGCATATTCTGCTATCAGGGCTTTTCTCATCCTGCACTGTTACTGTTGGTTTGAGTTTTTCTCCTTTGCTAGCAGGTGGTTCTTTTTTGTTTGTTTGTTTTTTGTTTGGTTTTTTTTTGTTGTTGTTTTTTCTTTAAGGTGAGGATTTTTAGAGTCAGATGGACCTGGGTTCAGGTCCTGATTCTTCAACTTAACAGCAGTGTACTTGGACAAAGTACTTAGCTTTGCTCAAATCTCAGCCTGCTCATCTGTAAAATGGGTCTAATAATGTCCTTCACAGAAAGTTTTTGAATATTAAATGAATACATGTATTTCAAGCACAGAGCATAGAAGTGTACAATGGAAGCATTGAATAAGTGCAAGTTAACAACAAGCACAACAAGTTTTTGTTGTTGTGCGGGGTTACTTATTAATAGCTCCCCAGATTATGTCCAGATTATCCTCATTTGAATAAGTTATGTGGTTCCCTCCTACTACTTAATCTGTTAAGGAAATAAACATCTTTACTATCGAAGAAAAGTATATAACTAAAGGTTCAGGCCATAAATTGAAAATCTTCATATACCTGATCAGTAAATAATTTCTTTCAAATTAATTTATTTGGCTGTTGAAATTTTTGCCCATATATGTTTTATCCCTAATTTGAGGTAAAGACATATGTTGTGGCTTGTTTTGGTAGCCACACTCCTAGGTAACTCCCTCCATGCCCAGAAAATTGTACATGTAGATGGTGCTGGTGGTAAAGGATCCACCCACCAGTGCAGGAGCTGCAAGAGATGCAGGTTTGATCCCTGGGTTGCAAAGATCCCCTGGAGGAGGAACCCGCTCCAGTATTCTTGCCTAGAAAATCCCAAGGACAGAGGAGGCTGGCGAGCTACAGTCCATGGGGTCGCAAAGAGTCTGACATAACAAAGCGTGTGCACAAACACACACACAAATCTAGAGAATGATGAACAAATTAGGAAAAATAGGTGGCAAGCTTTCATGCATTTAAATTCTACGTCATGGAGTTCTCCTTAGCACGGAGGCAAAGTTAGAATAAGTATTGCAATAATCACAGGACCGAAAGGGAATTAATTTTGTCTGTCTTCTTCCTGCCCAGTGGAAAAATGATAATTATTATAGCTGAAGATTGATGGTTATCCTGGCTCCTCTTTTTGTTGCCAAGCCAGGCAGTACAAAGTGCTTCCTAATAAAAATGAGTATGGCTCACTTTGGAATCTTGCAAGATAAAGTTTGTTTTTTCTTAATAGAATTTATTTTTTAGCATGTATATAAGTATAGGTATATATGTATTCTATATATAGTCAATATTTTGAGTATGATTCAAAAATCAATGTGTCTATTTTACATCAAGTGCATTTTAAAAAATGAAATACTTTTTTGTATTTTAGCATTAGTATTTTAGTATATTATCGTTCTAATATTTAAAGAAAATACTTTAAAAATACATTTATTTATTATTATCCTCAGGTAAAGCATAATGCCTGTCANTTTTTAGCATCTATATAAGTATAGGTATATATGTATTCTATATATAGTCAATATTTTGAGTATGATTCAAAAATCAATGTGTCTATTTTACATCAAGTGCATTTTAAAAAATGAAATACTTTTTTGTATTTTAGCATTAGTATTTTAGTATATTATCGTTCTAATATTTAAAGAAAATACTTTAAAAATACATTTATTTATTATTATCCTCAGGTAAAGCATAATGCCTGTCACATGGTAGGTGTTAAAAACGAATGCACGATGAATAAACAGCCTTCAAATTGTTTAAACTCTTCCACGCTGATGTTATTTCCCTTGTTTATCTGATATTATTGTCGTGTTTACTTAACTCAGTATTTCCTCCTGGAGCTTCTAGTCCAGGAGATGTTGCTTGTATCCTCACCAGAAGGGGAGGTGGATTTGAGATAGGTGATGCAGGTATAATGCATACTTGGTCTGGCCTCTAGCCCAGCCTCTGCCCTAGTTCCAGAAAATGCCAGATTACTGTCACAAAGTCAGCTCAGCCACCCTCCACAGATGTTTAATCATCAGGAAGATCAGGCTACAACTAGGAAGGCTCAGATAAGAGCCAGAGCCTGTTCCCGGGCCTCATGAATACACTGCCCCTTCTGAGAATTGACTGGGGCAGGGCTTCCATTCTGTGAGGTGCCGTGAAACAGCTATGTTAGTTGTTAAAATACAGAAATACTTTTTTCCCCTAGGAGTAAATAGTTCTTCCCTTAGCACCCTGATTACCCCCAACCCCCACAGGCACTCTGGCCCCTTAGACTCTCTCCAAGAGCTCCCTATGTCCAGCAACTGCAGAGTTAATGCCTGGCATGGCAGAGCGAACCCAGGATCACCTTTTCTAATTGCTCTGGTGCCTGCTTCTCAGCTGGTAAATACTTAGAGTAGCACTCATTGTCAGGGGGTAACTGAGCTGCTCCCTGAGCTCCTTCTCAGTACCGAAGGTTTCTCCTTCTTTCCCAGCCTGCTGATGTTTTGTTTTGGCCCTGCCAGCTCCAAGTCTGGAACCTGGTACCACCCTTCCTCACTGTGCTCATGCCTCTGCAGTGCTCTTTGCAGCCTGACCTTAGTCCCTCTGTATGCAGCAGGTCTGCCAGTGATTGAAGGATCCTCCTTTGATCCAAGCTCCTCTCAAACCTCATGTTAATGGGTAGAATTTGACCTTTAATTATGAGCCCTTACCCTCGGGGCAAGTTTGCCAGGCATCCTGTAGTGACAAGACATGTCTATTTTCTGACTTGTGTCCGGTGTTGAGTTTGTCAGGGCATCCTGATTTGAGGTCTTTTTAGAAAAACTACAAGAATACGACAGAGCTATTTTTTCAGATTTGACTGGGTATCTTGATTTTTTTCCCCTTAAAAATTTGACAACCCTACTTTTTTAGCTTGAGGACCACAATTTTATCCTCATTTTCTTATATTCCTATGAATTTCTGCTATTCTTTTTTTTTTTTTCTCTCTCTCTCTGAGCTAAGGTTTCACTGTCTGTCTATAATGCTATGTGGCCTAGTCGTGTCCAACTGTTTGCAACGCCATGGACTGTAGCCTGCCAGGCTCCTCCGTCCATGGAATTTTCCAGGCGAGAATACTGGAGCAAGTTGCCATTTCCTACTCCAGGGTATCTTCCTGACCCAGGGATCAAACCCACGTCTCCTACATTACAAGCCACTTGGGAAGCTTCATAGAAGCCAACTGGTTTGCACCAACTCCCTGCTAACTAGAACATAACCAATATTTATTGAATGAATGAATGAAAAGATGAATGGATAAAAGAGTTTGCTCCATAGGATTCTCTTTCTCTTTAGGACCCCTTTCAGGGAGGGGCCCTGAGTCAAATAGGCCCTGATAGGGCCTTGAGTCAGAAAAATAAGTAAATATGACAGAAACTAAACCCTGCTCTGGGGAGCCAGGCAACCTTATACTGCCACTACTCTCTGTATTTAATTACCTTTCGTTTTTCCCTTGGCAATTAGTAAAGTGCCAGTCTGTCTCAGATGTGCTAAGGAGAACCAAGAGAAGATGTTTTTGTCCACACTTGAGCCAAAGTGTTAAAGGAACAGTAGCACACTTGGGGTGGGGGCTGGGGGAAAGTGGAGATGGAAAGTAATTAATATTTATTGAGTAACCATCTTGTACTTTTTTAGACATGATCTCATTTTGTCCTCACAGTAACCCTGCAAAGTATATTCTAGACAACGAATCATGTTTAGCCAGGCCAGATAAATTACTCAAATCTAGAGTTATTAAACAGCACAGCTTGAATTTAAACCTAGGTCTTTTCACATAATACCATCCTGCCTTCTACTGCTAGCACATCATGGTGGTGGCAGTGGCAGTTATCAAAGACAGAGAATGCCAGAAGAAGGTAACAGTCTAAGCCAGAACCAAGCCACTCATTCCCTGTCCCTTTCTCTCCCTTCTTTCTCTCCCCTCCTGTGGGTCATATTTCAGGGCAGGTTATAGAGCCTGAAAACGTGATTTCAAGCATGATTAATTACTGAAGTTATGTTGGAAGCATATAAGGAGATAACGGAAGAGTGGCAGTTGTTGGAGGGGTGGGGGTCAGCAAAGGCCTCGTGAAGATAGCAATATGTGGGTTGAAATGTGAGGGATAAGAATAATTCAGCTTTGCTGAGAGTTGGGAGAACAGTTGTTTCAGGCAGAAGAAACTGCTCTAGGACAAAGAAAGTGTGATAAGATTGGCTTATCCTTCCAAAGAGAAAGCTGTAGGATCCCAGTTTTATTTCATAATAAGGAAGCAGCCTGTTACCAAGGGAGAGGTCATGAGTCCTGAGTGCTCAGGAAAGGATCGCATGTGGAGAAATATTTGAATAGAAATGAGGCAGTCATGCAGGCTGGTTTGGTTACAAGCAGTTGAAGGAGACAGAGGCAAAAAGTAGAGATAACAACACAAGCAAATGAAGAACCAGGAGAGGACATTTAAGGTTGAATCATTTGATAAAGAATATCTCCGACTGCAGTGGCAGCTCTGCCTTTGCTGGTTTTGAAATTGCATTTGGAATGAGGAGACAGCAAAATTGTAAAAAGCCACTCCTCACTGGCAGAGAGTATACTGAGTGGCAGCTGGGGTTGTGATCAAAGCCAGTCTCCCCAGTTCCCCAATTATAAAGTGTTTTCTAAAAGTGTAGGTAGATACGCTGATTAAAGTACATGCTCCAAAATAGCCAAATGCTTCTTCCAAATGTTTAAAATCCAAGCAGGTCCTTCATCACAGAACACTTTCTGTATTAAATATTAATCAAAATAATTTCATTTTGCAGATTCAATACTTAAAATATCAATTTAGATGATGGATCATCGACTTTAAACCTGGAAGAAATGTTAAACCCATCCCTCCCTCTACCCCAAGCATTTACAGATGAGTGAGCTGGAATCCAGAGAGGATAAGGGAATGCTCAGAATCCTTAAGCTAGATTATGGGAGTTAAACCAGAATATTGCATTTTTTCTAATGAAAAAAAGAAAATCAGGTTGACACCAAGCTTCAGCTTTAACTGAGCTCTCCATTGATGATATATCAAATTTCTCTGATATTTTATCACTTGGAAAATATTTATTTTTCTGGCTTTTATTTCTGATGAGATCTCCATACTAAAATGGTTGTCGCTATTATAAATCTGCATGGAATGTCATTAAAAGTAGAGAGGGGAGTGTTTGTCAGTATGGCAAATGAAATTGGCTGTGGATATGGCAAATATTCCAGAATCATTGTGCTTTCCTTTCTGTCATAACAAAATGGCCCTTAAGCTTAAAATTCATAAAGTAGTATCCTGTTTCCTTTCTTTTTCATTCAACCCATACTAAGTACCTGCTTTGATTTCAGTTCTATACTGGGTATACTGCTAAGTGCTATGGTGGCGGCAGTGTTTAGAGACACACTCTGAAAGTGTTAGTCATGTCTAACTCTTTGTGGCCCCATGGACTGTGGCCTGCCAGGCTCTTCTGTCCATGGAATTCTCCAGGCAAGAGTACTAGAGTGGGTAGCCATTCCCTTTTCCAAGGGATCTTCCTAACCCAGGAATTGAACCCAGGTCTCCTGCATTGTACGCAGATTCTTTACCATCTGAGCCACCAAGGAAGCCCTAGAAATACACTCTAGTCTTAGGATATTTACCATTTAATGATTTTGGTAATGACTAGGCAAACATATATTAGGGGATAAAAGGGACAAAGAAACTTGCCAGTAGAGCTGGAATCAGTATTTCTGCAACACAGCCTTGAAGGTAGAGAAAAGTGAAACAATGAACACCTGGTACCTACAGGTATTTTTCTCCCTTTGTCAGGGAAGAGAGAGCTAAAAAGTGGATGGATGAAGCCAGGTCAGAGGCTTCTGTTGGGCTCTGACTTGAAGTTAGGAGGAGACTGGAGGGGATATTCAAACTGTTCCTATCTTCAGGATTTGAGTTACACCATGTTTTTTCAGTAAGCAAAGACTAAGTGATAGGGCTGTATCAGCCACACACAGACATTATATGGAACCAATGTTCAGGAATCCATTAGCTAAGTAGATCCTTCTCCCTCTGCCAGGGCCTACTGGCCAATACTACTAATCAATCACAGCTTTCCTTTCCCTTCTGAGGCTCAGAATCCTTCTCAACACCATGTTTCAGACAGACTAACACATGTATATTGTTTTGTCTTTTTTTTTTTCACTAGAATGAGTATTGCACAAAGCAGGAAAATTTCTCTGTTTATTGCTTTTTGTTTTTTATTCCTGCCTTTAAATAGGGCCTGGAACATGGTAGAACTCAGTTGCTGAATTGATGAAAGAGTGTGAAATGGCTGGCGTTCAGCTCCTTGGCTGAACCTGTAGCCAGAAGTTGCAAACTCAAGGCTCAGTTTCCTTTCCTAACCCTGTAGAGTCATGATCATATCCCAGGATAGTGGCATCTTCAGTTTTTCCAGCTCTTCGCACTCTTGCCTAAATGTGCACATATTCCTGTGTCCTGAGAACCACTGAGACTGCCTTTCTCTTAAGCTCTAATGAAGCAATCTATGTTTCTACCTGAGCCTTTTTAATATATGGCTTCTCTGGCAAGTCTACTATAGTTACAAGTAAGCCTCTGTTTTGCTCTTTCATGAATTTTTTCAAGGATGAAGAAGCATTTCTTCGGAGTCCTATGGAAGCCAGCATAGCCTTGTTGACCTCTTTGCCTCATTCCTCACCATTCTACTTCATGTCGCTTATACTAGAGAAGAAAGGAATACCCTGATTTTTTCATACCACTGTGTATTTCAATATCGTTCCCGTCCTGAGTATTTTTTGCTTTTTCCCTTGGTGAGGACATATAAGGGCAGCAGTGAATCAGGTTCAAAGACAGAAAAAGCGCAGAGAGTAGTGGATGCAAGATTTCCCTGGGTCCCTCAAGGCTGCCCTTGGAGCTTCCTGGTTCCAGTACATTAGATCTGGACAATCTTCCAGGTGTCAGGCCAGATACAGGGTATCTTCAGCTCAGGAGTTGGGCAACTTCCTTCAGCCTGGCCTGATTCACATACAGAGCTGGGCTGTTTCTGGTCAGCTGTAGGAAGAGCCCATGTGTCTTAGGGAGAAGGTGAAGCATTTTGAGAGCATCCTTTTTGCACCCTTTAGTTCCTGCTCTAAAGCAGCAGAGGCAAACTCATTTATGCATGTGGAAAAATACAGCACTTCTGCTCTCTGCGAGGCTGAAACGAAGGAATGTATGAAAGCCTTTTTTTTTTTTTTAACACATTGCAAGGTTGTAGCTCATGAGGTTTATCCAAAGCTCTGCAATTGCTGACAATAGATTCTAAACTTAGACTGGAGGTGCCTGTTCCCAGGTGTAACTACTTATGTTAACCCTTCGTAATCTATTTCTGTAGCAATCTGCTTTTTCTAAGTACTCTGGTCAGACATCTCCAGGTTTGAAATTCAGTGACTTTTTCCTCAGTTCTCAGTTTCCTGGCTTGAGCTGCCTAATTTTTTTCTCTCATTTGAACTTCTCCTTTGAAAAATGATCATGCACCTTGTCTTAAAGCTGTTGTTTGCTTTTCTTAATCAGTTATTTGCAGGTGGGGAATATGTCTAACTTGTCTTCCTAACCTGTCACAGTAACTTCCATGCACAAATGTTTGAACTGGTGGATAGCTTTGCTCTTTACATATGAGTCAAGGAGTTCTAGAATGAATTAGGTTGCCTTGTCTTTCTAGTTTACACTCTTCACAAATTTCTGATGGACCTCTTTCTTTTCTAAGCCTGAACCAGTGCCTTTAATTACTTTCATTATCAACATAGAAGATGTTTATGACCACAAGCTCTTCCAAAAGTTTGGATGAGCAATTCTGAGCCATCAGGAATTACAGAGTCAAATGAGAGTTTTATAGAAGCTATATATCAGGAGCCAATTGCAGTCTCACATCAGCTGAGTGACTTTAGGCAGGTCATTTATTTTCCCAGTATTTGAGATGAGCAAACAAAGCACAGGAGATGTTTGCCTGAAAGGTTTGTCCCAAGGGTTAAATGAAGAAATATTTGTGAAAATATTTCTGCTGTTTAGATATGGATTGCACCCATGTCTGCTGCATTGGCAAGTGGGTTCTTTACCACTGAACCACCAGGGAAGCCCTGTAATCTGTGTAGTGCTATATAAATTGCTTTGATGATGACCTTGCTGGTGTCCCATTCTAGACTGTCTTCAGTTCAGTTCAGTCACTCAGTCGTGTCCGACTCCTTGCGACCCCATGAATTGCAGCACGCCAGACCTCCTTGTCCATCACCAACTCCCAGAGTTCACTGAAACTCACGTCCATTGAGTCGGTGATGCCATCCAGCCATCTCATCCTCTGTTGTCCCCTTTTCCTCCTGCCCCCAATCCCTCCCAGCATCAGAGTCTTTTCCACTGAGTCAACTCTTCGCATGAGGTGGCCAAAGTACTAGAGTTTCAGCTTTAGCATCATTCCTTCCAAAGAAATCCCAGGGCTGATCTCCTTTAGAATGGACTGGTTGGATCTCCTTACAGTCCAAGGGACTCTCAAGCATCTTCTCCAACACCACAGTTCAAAAGCATCAATTCTTTGGCACTCAGCTTTCTTCACAGTCCAACTCTCACATCCATACATGACTACTGGAAAAACTATAGCCTTGACTAGATGGACCTTTAAGCTGGATAAATTCAGTAGAGAAAATGCAGAAATATAAACCCATTCAAAAAGTATTTTAACATAAATAANTCCATCCTAAAGGAGATCAGTCCTGGGTGTTCATTGGAAGGACTGATGCTGAAGTTGAAACTCCAATACCTTGGGCACCTGATGCGAAGAGCTGACTCATTTGAAAAGACTCTGATGCTGGGAAAGATTGAGGGCAGGAAGAGAAGGGGATGATAGAGCATGATATGGTTGACTGACATCACCAATTCGATGGACATAGGTTTGGGTGAACTCCCGGAGTTGGTGATGGACAGGGTGGCCTGACATGCTGTGGTTCATGAGGTTGCAAAGAGTTGGACACGACTGAGTGACTGAACTGAACTGAATTGAAAAGGAGTAGAGGAAAACAGAGAAAATCAGGGGGAATTACTGAGGTTCTGATATAACCTGGGACCCTGAGAATGGAAATAGAATTCCTGTGACCACTTATGTTGTCCATCTTCGCCCCAAAGAAACCAAAGACAAGTGGAGGGAGGATCCAGGTTTATGCAGGTTGGTGCTCTGCCTCCTGCCACGTGCAGAATAGTCCAAGAGCTGCAGAGCGACCTTGGGGAGAGGATCATGAGGATGTCCATGAGCTGAGATGTTACTCCCAGTTGTCCCCAGCCTGGGCATGGCACTGGGAAACTCAGAAAATACTTTGTGCCTTAATCAAGAAGCACAGAATTGCTTTATAAGAAAAGTGGACTGAAGAAATCTGGGGTTGGGACAGGAAGGCTGTAGTGTATAGAGAGTTCATGGCCAGAGGCAACGGTAAAGTCTGTGGTTGTCAGAAGTTGATCTGCAGATGCTCACAACCTGGTGCAGCTCAGTCATTGTTACCAGGTTATCAGGGAAGAAAGTCAAGAGAGAAAACTAAGCCAGGCAGACCTCAGTGGCATCTGGAAGGCTCTGGAGGACAACACTCGGATCGGAGGCTTCTCCCATCATTATGATGTTATCGAAGATATTCCCCTCCACTTTGGCAGGGAGAAGGAAAGAAAAGCAGAAGTGCAGAAGAGCTAAGACAGCCTAACTAGCGAACCAAAAACCTGAAGAGGTTTACTAAATGGAGAGAACTTAAAGTGGCAAGACCCATGTGGTTATAATCTACGTTGTATGGATTTTTAATTCCATCAGTCTCCCAGAAAGATTGGACCAGATATACTAAGGACTTAGCATCTGCTTCTCAATCTGACTTGTAAATATTTCAGCTGGAAAGCTTTGCACCTTCTCTCTTGCCCCTCTTATAATTTTGGGCCAACAATTCCACTGCTCAAATATATCAGGCAGTTTTACCCATCCAAAAATATAAAGATAGATTCTGAAGGCTGTTCTTTGAAGCACAGTTTGTAATTGTTATTTGCTAAAATTTCTGAAAAAAATCCATCAGGAATTGGGTAAATAAATTATGATATATGCATGTGTAGCCACTTAAACATGAGGTAGATTTCTAAATGTTGGTATAAAAATATCTCTGAAGTATATTATATGGAAGAAGCTGGATAATAGGATTTTTGTTTATATATATACCTATATACTTACACACATAAAACTCTATATACAAATTATATCTGGGGATAGAAGTAGGGGAAGACTTAGTTTTCATCTTAAATTCTTCTAGACTTTTTATGTTGTTTCTTTTAAAATCAGTATATGCTTTGATTTTATAATGAAAATGTAAAATTCATGTCTTAAGCCTCTTTCTCTATGTTCCAAAGGGAAGAAAAAGGAATGTGAAAAAATTGAGTCTTCAACAGTTATTTCATAGTAACTTTCGCTTTCACTAAATTTATCTGTAGAATCATTTTTGGAGAGCTTTTTGAAAAAAACTAAAGGGTTAAAATAATAAAGCATTTAACTTGAACCTATTACAAAGATGCCATTGTGTTATTCCGTATCTATAGTCTTCTGTCTCAAAGGTCTGGATGAGGGCTGCTTTCAGCAAAGAAGACAGAATTTATTTATTTATTTTTAACGTATGAAGGCTTACAATCTTCTGTGTTACAGAAATCCACAGCAAAGAGATGACAAAATGATTTGGTGAAGGTGATCATCCTGAGAAGATAAATAGACTCTAAAATTGTTTTGGCTGGAAAAATCAATTCAGTTGTCCACAGGTTTCACAGGAGGAAAATCACTTTTGCTGAGGAAAATGTTCTTTATGTCTCCAAGAGGGACAAACCAGCATCAGAGAGAAGCATTTTTTGAAGTGATGGCATGTCCCTCTGACTACGAATGAACCTTTACATAGAAATAGGGAACATACCCTTATTTTTCTCAGCGTTGAATTAAAACCTCGTCCTTTATTGTTCTCCCAGATCCAGGGCATTACTCACTTAGGTATACAGGATATAGAGGCAAAAAGCTGTCTCTTACTGTGAGGGCATTAGACTAATGGTGCAATGAATTAAAAACAAAAAACTTGGAAGGTGAGAGGAGAATGGGAGGAAATGTGCAGCAAAAAGTATTAACTGAGCAAATTATCTCTCTATGGGGTCAAAAGTCAGTAGTCTGCTGCCGCCTTCTCTGTGTTGGGAGACCAATGGGAAGAACAATTACTATAGATTTTCTGTGAAGAGCAGATGGAAGTATGAATAGCCTTCCAGCAACTTCTGGGAAAAGATTAGTTAGAAATGTCTGACTTGTGATGGACAGTCTGATTGGAACTGATTGCTTCCTTGCAGTAAAGAGTATCAGGAAAGGAAGTTTGGAGGAAGGGATTAAAAGGATTTGTGTGCATGTGCGCTAAGTCTTTTCAGTTGTGTCCAACTCTTTGCAACGCTATGGACCATAGCCTGCCAGACTCCTCTGTCCATGGGATTCTCCAAGCAAAATTTTGAAGAGGGTTACCATTTCCTCCTCCAGGGATCTTCCTGACTCAGAGATTGAACCCACATCTCTTGCATCTCTGGTGAATTCTTTACCCATTGAGTCACCTGGGAAGCCCTAAGAAGCTTTGGAAGAGGCAAAACCCTAGTTCAAGTGATATAATCAAAAAGGATGAGTTTTTCGGGCCCAAAACCAGCTGTGAGTTTGATACAGTAAGTGGGAAGGGAATTGACATCCATAAGCATTTTCTATTTGGCTGTGCTTTCTCTCATCTTGTCAATGTGAGGTAGGTATAGATACCACTTTTATAGGTGAAGGGACAGATTCAGAAAGGGTAGCCTCTTTCCTGTTGCTGCACCACTATTTAGTCATGGAACCAGCTTTTTATCCACCTTTATATATTCTGTGCTTTCCCTTTTACAGTAGACCATCTCTTGGTTACATTAGGACACCCACAGGAAGCTCCTGACTAGCTCATCTTTAACATTTACTACCTTTACTCTTTACCTTTGCAAGAATTCCTCTTCTCTTCTGCCATTATTCTCCATTAACCAGGTACTATGACTCCAGCATTTGAAAATACTTTATTTGGGTAACAACGCTGAAAGGTAACTGTTGTTTCTCTTCATATTATAGATAAAGAAGACTTACAGGTTATTGTACTGGCAAAAATGGTGTTTGCTATTTCTTACTGAACAAAGGTGTTCAGGGACTGGTATTAATTTTCTGGCTTGAGTTAAGTGTCAAAGAGTGCTTCCCAAGTGGCTCCAGTGGTAATGAACCTAAGTGTGGTCCCTGGGTCAGAAAGATCCCCTAGGGTAGGAAATGGCAGCCCACTTGAGTATTCTTGCCTGGAAAAATTCCATTGACAGAGGAGCCTGGCAGGCTACAGTCCACAGGGCCNGTGTCAAAGAGTGCTTCCCAAGTGGCTCCAGTGGTAATGAACCTAAGTGTGGTCCCTGGGTCAGAAAGATCCCCTAGGGTAGGAAATGGCAGCCCACTTGAGTATTCTTGCCTGGAAAAATTCCATTGACAGAGGAGCCTGGCAGGCTACAGTCCACAGGGCCACAAAGAATTGGACACGACTGAGAGCGTGCGCACACACACGCGCACACACACACACACACACACACACACTGTCAGAAGGACTAGAATGTATGTTGAACTGTTGTGCCGTGATATAATGTCCACTAGATGGCACTGTAAAAAATGCTTTCAACAGTGCTGTGGCTTCCTCTGGGAGAACTGTATCTCCTGCTCAGCCAAAGCTTTACTCACAGGGGAGCTCTGAGGCCTAGTTCTTGTGAATGACTGGCCTCCTAGCTTCTGCTCAGAGCTCTCTGTTCTGATAAATCCCTCCATCCATCACTGTTGGGAAGGGGATCATGAATGATTTATCACTAATGACTCATCATTAATGAGAATTACCAGTGATTAATCTTTAAAACCTCTCTGTGGGAACTTTGCTTCTCCCACAGAGTCTGTTCCCCATGAAAAGTACCCATCTGTCCTGCGTAATTCTTCTTCACTTTTGTCCTGCATAAACTCTTCTTAACCCATGGGGCATGCCCCTGACCTGGATTCATTTTGTAAATTTGGGAAATTGTCCCAAAGTCAATAACTGGACATCTACTCAGCTTTAAGTGAGGATGATTTACTTTCATGGGCATTACTCTCCAAAGATATGCCCTCTGTCAAGAGTCAGGTTAACTCTGGAACCAAATTGCCAAGCCCAACATACCCAGAGCTTAGTTAAAACTGTTGTCACAACTGTAGGTAATAACTATGACTATTTTGCTTAGTTCTCAATCATGAGTGAAGATAGGTTCGTCTTGTGTATTTTCTATTTTCTGTGATTTGATCTTACCATTGAAGTCAGCTTTCTTACCTTGGAGACTCTGCCTGCAGATCCCTTGCTTTATCCCTTTACCTAGATCAGGGAACAGAATATGCGAATTTCTAAGTGCAGTTCCGATCTCAGCTTCGCTATTGCTTCTTCCTACACCCTTGTGTCAGGCTAGAGCCTACTGTTCTAGTCTCCCATAACAACCTGTGTTCTGCCTTCCAAACGTTTTGCACATGAATTAATTATCTGTAAAGGTTAACAATGTCTGTTTTCTCCAGTGGATCTGAAGAACTATTAGACTAATCCTCTTGGTCCTGTTCACTGCTGATTCCTTAGAGTCAGGCATATACCTACATACAGTTAGTAGTAGCTAAACAAGAAACTCGCTAGAAGATAGTTTGATGGAACTCTAGGACAAGTTGGATAGATTCATTGCCTCTTAGATTAATATTAGGAAAGTAGCACCAGGTTTTCTTCCCTTGATCAGGCTGGCCTTGATTTCAGTCTCTTGATTCCTGTTGACTTCAATTTGTAGGCTTCAACTATGGAAGAATCTAATATGACATTTATTCATTTTCTCTGGAGAATGACCACGGGAGAGAAATTCTTTTTACTCATATCTCAAGGTGATAAGCAAAGATTTGGAATGGTATTTTAGATATATTAATCAGGGTAAATCCTATGCCTTTCAGAAACTAGAGCGAGGACCCCCAACAGTTAGTAGGCACTTTTCCTCATTCGTCAGATCTTTTAACTGAGTCAGTAGGGTTATTTGGATTTGTCTCTACATCCTTTCCAGGTCTGGTCTGTTTCTCAACTAAAGGGAACCACAGGATACTTGGTGCTGTCAAAAAGAAAAGTGAAAGTGAAGTCGCTCAGTCGTGTCCGACTCTTTGCGACCTCATGGACTGTAGCCTACCAAGCTCCTCGGTCCATAGGATCTTCCAGGCAAGAATACTGGAGTGGGTTGCCACTTCCTTGTCCAGAAGATCTTCCCAACCCAGGGATTGAACCTGGGTCTCCCTCGTTGGAGGCAGATGCTTTACCATCTGAGCCACATAAGTATACAGTTAGAACTTATTCTGAGCTCAGCCACATGCTGCACATTATCAGAATTATTGCAGTGTGTGTGTGTACATATGTGTATACACTCCTTTCTGTCTTCTCCCCTCCTCTCCTCCATAACAGGGCTAGACACTGTTTCAATCTCATTGCAAATCTTTTCTCATAATTATCCTGTCAGGAAGGTACAGTTACTATTGTGATTTTGCAAATGAGGAAAACATGGTACAATGAAGTTAAAAGCATCTTGGTTTTTTTTTTTTTTAACTCACAGTGATGAGTTAGGATGCAAGCCTAGGCAATCTGACTCCAAATTCAAGGCTTTTAACTATTATTTTAAGTATGAATCTAACTAGACCAGAATTTAGAACTCCGATTGGGTGCTATTTAATAGTGGGTGCAATCACTGTCTCAGTGTAGCTTAGCGATCTATGAACTTGCTTGTGTGATTCTCTCAGTCTCTTTGTTTGCATGTAGCAGAAATTCAAGATAAGACTACATGGCAGAATGCTTGGTATATCCCCCCTCCCAACTCTCTATACCCCCCTTCCCTTGGAAGAAAAGCTATAAGAAACCTGGACAGCATATTAAAAATCAGAGACATCACTTCGCTGACAAAGGTCCATATAGTCAAAGCAATGTTTTTTCCAGTAGTCATGTATGGATGTGAGAGTTAGACCATAGAGAATGCTGAGCGCCGAATAATTGATGTTTTCAAATTCTGGTGCTAGAGAAGACCCTTGAGAGTCCCTTGCGTCAAACCAGTCAATCCTAAAGGAAATCAGTCCTGAATATTCAGTGGAACAACTGATGCTGAAGTTGAAGCTCCAGTACTTTAGCCACCTGATGTGAAGAGCTGCTGCTGCTGCTGCTGTGTCGCTTCAGTCCGACTCTGCGACCCCATGGCCTGCAGCCCACCAGGCTCCTCCATCCATGGGATTTTCCAGGCAAGAGTACTGGAGTGGGGTGCCATCGCCTTCTCTGGATGTGAAGAGCTAACTCATTGGAAAAGACTCTGATACTGAGAAAGACTGAAGGCAAAAGAAGAAGGGGAAGCAGAGGATGAGATGGTTACATAGTATCACTCACTCCATGGACATGAATTTGAGCAAACTCCAGGAGACAGTGGAGGACAGAGGAGCCTGGCGTGCTGCAGTCTTTGGTGCCACAGAGTCGAACATGACATAGGGATTGAACAACAAGAACAGCAGCATCATTAGCACCTATATTTCTACTAACGGTCTGTTCAAGGAAATATATCAATTTATATTTTCTATCACTCTGTTCAAAAATTTTCCAGCCTTTATTTCCTAATTCCAAAGTACTTCCACATTTTTTGTGTGTGTTATACCAATACTCCAATGATAGATGTCATAATCTACATGAGTTAGGCTTAAACCAGAGAATTAAATTAGTCACAGATATGTTTCAAGATGTTTATTTCAATAAATTTTCTTAAGCAACTATGGGGACTGACTAGGCAAGTCCAAAACCCAGAGAGCTTGCTGTCAGGACAGAGGCTGGTACTCTTAGGCACAGGTTGAAGCTGGGGTCCACAGCTGGAATTTCTTCTCTGGTAAACCTCAGCTCTGCTCCCAAGGCATTTCAAATGATTCAATTCGGCCTACCCATATTGTCTATGACAACATCCTCTTATTTAAAGCATACTGAATGATTATGGACATTAATTACATCTACAATGTGTCTTCGCAGCAGCACCTAGATTAGTTTTTGATTGAGGGGTGGTTATAGCCAAGCCAAACTGACAGATAAAACTGACTATCACAAGATGGTCATTGTCCCTTGTTAGCAATGTGACTTTTAGAGTCTTGAAGAAAAGGAACGATAGCTGGACCACAAGCTAGATGGGAACATTTCCTCTTCCTGTGGTCTTGATATCATCAAGAAACCCCCACCACTAACACTAAGAAATTTATTTAGTGCAAATATATTTGAAGCAATTAGAAAATAGCATAAGACAATGCATATTTAATGGTTCTAGTGTATGGAAGAGACTAAACTTTTCATATGCATTCACAGGTAAAGTCAAGTATTGGTTAAGAAGGAAAGGACTGAGAAAGAATATGAGTTACAGGTAGAAGAATATAACATGGCATATTAAGCAAGGGAACAGCTTGGAGATAGAAACAAGCATGAAATGTAGATGAAACACTGCAAAGACTCTGCTCTCTCCCACTCTTCTTGTCAGGACAATTGAGATTAACTGAACATATTATGTGGAACACTGAAATCTGTCCCATGGGATTTATATTTGAAGTAATATGCAATAGAGTTATGGTGGAAACATTCTACAAAAAAGGTCACTCAGACAGAGATGGGCAGGATGCATGGGAAAAGGCAGAGGTTCTTATAACTGGATTGGTGTGATGATGGATCAGGGACCAAGGTGAATGTAGTAGAGGCAAGGATGCAGAACAGGAGACAGAAATGAGTGACATTTTGAAACCAGAAGCAAAAACCATCGTGAACACTTGGGATAAAGAACTGGGGTGAGTAAAATTTGAGGTCAAATATTTCATCTTGAAATAGGGCTTCCCTGGTGGCTCAGATGGTACAGCATCTGCCTGCATTGTGGAAGACCCAGGTTTGATCTCTGGGTTGGGAAGATCCTTTGGAGAAGGAAATGGTAACCCACTCTAGTATTCTTGCCTGGAGAATTCCATGGATGGAGGAGCCTGGTAGGCTACAGTCCATGGGATTGCAAAGAGTCGGACACGACTGAGCTACTTCACTTACTTTATTTCATGTTGATTATACATTGCATTGAAATTTCATACTTGTATAATCAGGGATCAACAAATTCTGCCTTAGTTCATCAAGCCTCCTGCTTCTGAGGCCACTAAGGAAGATACTTGAAAACAATTTGAGAGGAAGCAGAGTAATAGCAGAGACTTTTGTTTGCACTTCAGTCAAAATAGCAATAAGCTGGGGTGAACCATATGGAAAACTTTGCAAGACACCAGAAGAAGCATATATATATATATATATATATATATATATAGAGAGAGAGAGAGAGAGAGCGAGAGCTTAGACGCAAAGCAGGCCAAACGGCTTTGTTTATCAAGTTCATCCTGGTTAGGAGATCTTCCACTGATGGTATGGAAAGGTCAATTCAGAGTGTGCCTAGCACCAGGGGAGAAGTGCTGATGGGCCCAGGCATGAATGAGGATAAAATATTCACAAGGGAGGGGCAGAGGATTGCACAGAGCATCCCTGAGCCTTTACCCTTTTTACCTGTTTAAATAAAGGGAGAAAATTATAGCCACAAAAGCAGTAGACATTATTCTGTTTGAAACTCCTCTCCTAGAAAATGTGGCTAAGTCATTTTCCTTGAGCTTAACCAGCTCTTGAACTTGCCCTTCTCTTTGGTGAATGAGATTTTTTTTGCCTTTTTCCCTGGCTTATCTGTAGGGGTGAGTCAGGCCTGAAAGTAGCATGAGAACCTTCTTTCCTACTAGAAGAACTTCAGTTTTTTTCTTATTTTAAGATTTATTTTTCTTAAATTGCAGAATAACTGCTTTACAATGTTGTGTTGGTTTCTGCTGGGCAACAATGTAAATTAACCATAAGTATTCATATATCCTCTCCCCCTTGAGTCTCATTCTCACCCTACCCATCTCATCCCTCTAGGCTGTCACAGAGCACAGGGTTGAGCACTCTCTGTCATATGACTTCCCACTAGCTATCTATTTTATATATGGTAATACATATGTTCACTGCTACTCTCTCAGTTGGTCCCACTCTCTCCTCCCTCTGGGCTTTTCTGATAACAGTTGGTAAAGAATCCACCTGCAATGCAGAAGACCCTGGTTTGATTCCTGGGTTGGGTTGGGAAGATCCCCTGGAGAAGGGAAAGTCTACCCACTTCACTATTCTGGCCTGGAAAATTCCATGGACTGTATAGACCAGGGAGTTGCAAAGGGTCAGACACAGCTAAGCAACTTTCACTTTTTCCTTCCTCCACTGTGTCCACAAGTCTCTTCACTATGTCTGCATCTCTATTTCTGCCCTGCAAATAGGTTCATCAGTACCATTTTTCTAGATTCCATATATATGCGTTACAGTATGATAACTTTCTCTCTCTGATTTACTTCACTATGTAGACAGGTTCTAGCTTCACCCACCTGATTGACTCAAATTTGTTCCTTTTTATGGCTAAATAATATTCCATTGTTTATATGTATTACAATTCCTTCATCCACCCATCTGTCAGTGGACATCTAGGTTGTTTCTGTGTCTCAGCTGTTGTAAACAGTGCTGAATGAATGTTGGGATACATGTGTTTTTTTGAATTATGATTTTCTCAGGATATATGCCCAGTAGTGGGATTGCTGGGTCATATGGCAGTTCTGTTCCTAGTTTTTGTTTGTTTGTTTGTTTTTAAAAGGAATCACCATATTGTTCTCCATAGTGGATATATCAGGGACCATCATTTTGAGGCTGGTTAATTGGTATGATACTAGGCCTGTGATGATAAAGGGAACAAGGAAAGAAATTCTATTTGGAGTGAGGGCTTGGCACATTAGACATTGTCAATGCACTGGATGACATTGCACACTCAAACTGAATGAGTTTTTTAATGGAGTGGACAAGTGTTAAAAAACCATGAGATCTATTGCCACCTCTCGTCCTGAAGAGTCAACAGGAGAGAATGGTTAATGGAATCCAAAGAAAGAGAGCGATGGCTTTTGGCCACACTCAGTCCTGGTGACTGAGAGGTAGGGAACTGGGGGATACATACTTCATCTTTACTCTTTTCCTACCCTTGCATCTTTCTTTTATTGATATTTGCATTGGCCAGTGACAAAAGAACCCTGTTCATAAAGTTCACATAAGTCAGTCTTTCTGGGCACAAACTGAGCTGGGGAAAGGTGGAAGCAGGCTTGGGAGGGGCAACAAGAAGTTTCTAACACAGAAGACGGTGAACTCAATGCTGAGTGAGCTAATAGCTGGACTTGAAGGAGGAAATGGTTCTTAGCTGATCAGAAGAATGGGCCTTGTGGTAGAGATATGGTATACAAGTGGTGTGTGTGTGTTAGTCGCAGCCTGCCAGGCTCCTCTGTCCATGGAATTCTCCAGACAAGAATACTGGAATGGGTTGCTATTTCCTTCTCCAGGTACACAAGTTATAGAATGCTTAATCCAGAAGAAAAGACAGAATTTTTACGTAGTATTCATTATGCACCAGGCATAGTGCTAGGCATTTTTGCACATTACCTTGTTTATTCTTTATAAATATCTCCGTATAAGCATTCTGAGAGGTTTGCAAGTTCATGGTTCTCAAACTGGCACCTCAAGGGCTGAGCATCTGTACTTTTTTGTCCTACATAATGCTGCAAAAGTCAGAATATTTCACAAAAAAATTCAGGCTTCTCTTTTCTCTGAAAAAATCAGAAGCTCTGTCAGCTGCAAGCTTTTATTCCTGCAAGCTAGAATTGAGTGGTAACTTTCATCTTTAGATTGGACATGAACTTTGGCACAATTCTCACCACTCTCTATTGTATTGTAACTTCCAGATTAATTGATTGAAATTATTTGCCAAGTATTTTAATTTTGCAACTCTTATATCCTTCTTATTTTGCAGATGAATAAATTCAGGCTTGGAGAAATTGGATGACTTGTCCAAAACTCCGCAGCCAGTTAATGCCAAAGTCAGCCCTAGAATTTAGGTCTTAGACCCCAGAATTAGGCTCTCTGTAAAATATAAGAGGATTTCTATGTTTTACAATAATCAAGGCAGTGTGATGATGGCTTAAAAATAGACAAATACATTGTCAGAACAAAGTACAATCCAGAAATAAACCCACACATATAAGGTCAACTGATTTTCAAGAAGGGTGCCCAGGCACCCTTCACCCAAGGCAATTCAACGGGGAGAGGAAAATCTTTTCAACCTATGGTGCTTGAATAACTGGGCTAAACACATGGAAAAAAGTAACATCTACCACTGCCTCTCATTATACAAACAAATTAATTCAAGATGGATTGTGAGTTATAAAAGCTAAAATTATAAACCTTCTAGAAGAAAACATGGGAGCACATCTTTGTGACTTGAAAAAAGCGAATATTTCTTGGAAAGGACAGAAAATGCACTAGCCTTTAGGTAAAACAAATTTTTAAAGGAATGGATACATGTCTTAAATAACACATAGTGTCAGGAGGGTTTCGTATGGGAGTGTAAGAGTAGAGACACTGAAGAAGCAGCAGCAAGAGATAAATGAGAGGTGTCGGCAGAAATATGGGAGTGGAATATTCTGAGTGTGCCCCAGGGGTCTAACAGCTTAGTTAATTTGGGTCTATAGAGTATATTTGGAAACGTAATGCTTCTTCTCTTAGTAGGCATCAATAAACTAATAATTCAAATTGCCTAAAGCTATTTTTTTGAAATGTTGAGCTATCTCCAAAGCTTTGTTTAGTCTTCTGTCGATGACATGCTCTGAAACTTAATATTTTTCTCCCTAGTCTGAGTCATAGCAGGATTTCTAGCCTTAGCCATCAGACTCTGTTAAGGCAATAGCTCCACACAGTGTTGGTTTGAAACAACCCTATGCTTATGAGGAAGTGACATCTGGACTCCAAAATACCCATAGTCCTTTCTCCTGACTGGGTCAATGTGTAGGGTGAAAAAAAGGTGAGGATGACATTGGGTAAGGTTGTTTTTCATTTCCCCTTGCTACTTGTGTCAGGTGCAAGGCAGATAGTTTTCTCATGGTGAACATTCCCTCTCTTCCCTCCTAAAATATTCATTTTAGAAAATTATTGTACTCTTAATTCCTTTGGGGGCAGTATTCACTTTTCTGTGTCATATATTAACTTAAGAATAGAGTTCTTTTTGGATTATGGTGCTCAGCTTCTGAAAAAGTGTCATAATGAAAACTTTATTTTTTGTTCTCTTGTTGCTTCTAGAATATACTGGTATTTTTCGGTAGAACAAATTTATCATTTCTACGTATCAGTCATCTTCTGTTTTCTTAATATAGTCTCTTGTTCTTATCCTAAATTTGCTCTCTCTCTCCTCTGCTTTTTAGATATTATCATTTCTATGTTTATTATGACCTGAAGAGCTTTCCCAGGTCTTTTATACCCTGAAGATTAATGGATATTTGAATTTGGGTAGCAAGATGACGATCACCATCTAATCTCCTTTTCAATTTCATTTCCTTTTTTAATTACTTCTTTGAAGATGAAACTTACCTTAGTTCCTTGAAGAAACTGGAACAGATAAATGGGAGTTCAGTTCCTTAGGGAAAAGAATGGAGGAACCCAGAACAATGCCCTTGGCAGATGCTCCCACACAGCCTAGTGCACAGCCCACTGCACAGCCCACCTGTTGTCTTCACAAAATAGATCAAAGTGGTGGTCATGCAAAGTATGTTTTCTGGTGAAGAGCTGGAAGGTGCAAAACCAGCTATATTCTGTTAGCCTTATCATACTGTAGGGCAGATTGGACAAAACAAGCACTGTATAGGCAAGGATTATGTATTCAACATAGTGACATTTAAATGCTAG
This sequence comes from Neotragus moschatus, assembly GCA_006410615.1. Lineage (NCBI taxonomy): Eukaryota > Metazoa > Chordata > Mammalia > Artiodactyla > Bovidae > Neotragus > Neotragus moschatus. The sequence continues at coordinate 100,247 of SJYA01002050.1, forward strand.
AACTTTCTACGGTAGTAGTTTAGTTGCTTCTGTCACGTCCAACTCTTTGTGACCCTATGGACTGTAGCCTGCCAGACTCCTCTGTCTGTGGGATTCTCCAGGCAGGAATATTGGACTGGATTGCCATGCCCTCCTCCAGGGGATCTTTCTGAGCCAGGGATGGAACTCAGGACTTCTATGTCTCCTGCATTGGCACGTGGGCCCTTTACCAATACCGCCCCCTGGGAAGCCATGGTACTTTCCATAGGATGGGCTTTTGTCTGTTGAGGCTCGTGTCTTCTAGAAGCCCTTCTACAGAGCTGACATTACTGTTGTCATTTGAAGTCACAGAACTTCATTTGAAGTTTAGATGTCATGGAAAATGAGGATGACAGGATGAATTTGTGTAGTACTTTGCAAACAAAAAGAGACCAAAAAAAAAAAAAAGCAGCAAATAGAGCTGCTACCTACTTTCAGACCTTTCCCAAGCTGTATCCTCTCTCATTGGAATCTGACTGGTATTCCTGAGACACATTTTAGTGTTCCCTCATCTTGATAAGACTAGGTTTCTTTTTTTATTATGCGTTTATAAATGTTAAAGTACAAACACCAAGTTACAATTTGAAAAACAGAAAGTAAAAGTAAAAGTCACTCAATCATGTCTGACTCTTTGTGACCCCATGGACTGTACAGTCCACGGAATTCTCCAGTTCAGAATACTGGAGTGGGTAAACTTTCCCTTCTCCAGGGGATCTTCTCAACCCAGAGATTGGACCCAGGTCTTCTGCATTGCAGGTGGATTCTTTACAAGCTGAGCCACAAGGGGAAGCCAGAAAAACAGAAAATGATTGATAAACAAAAAATATTAATGAATTTTCAAAGTGTTACAGGCTCTGTAATACTGGACACTTTAGACACATGTTTCCATTTTGTCATGATAACTACTGAAATGTTTGATATTATCCTTGTTTTATAGTTGGGGTTGAGGAAATCAAATGACATGAATGAGACCTGCCGTGGATCAAGTGCAGGGCTGGCCCTGAAAATGAGACCGCTGGACACCAAAGCACAGTCTGTTGGACACCAAAGCACACCAAAGCGTGGTCCTTTCTGTTCTTGCTGGGCCTCCTCATGACTTGTTGGTCCAGATGTAAGTAAATATCTCAGCTTGAGCCAACTTCTGTGCTGAGGAATGAAGACAGTTAAATATGTGATGCCGACTTTCTGAGAGTTAGAGCAAGGATGCATTTAACTTTCCTGGGCAAAGGATCATAATGTGACAGAAGGAAAGTTTGGGGATGATGAGTGTCTCATCATTTTGCAGGAAAGACTGGGGGAAGGGTGACTAGAAGCAAAGGCAATGGGCTGGGAGTCCATTGTTGTGATCCAGGTGAGACTCCATTAGGGTCTCAGCTGAGCATATTTTCAACTTCTCCTGTTTTCACTTTCTCTTAGAGGTCACTGCCATTTTCACAAGGATAACACTGCTCTAAGACATCCCATTTTGAATCTATTTTGGTCCTAATTTCTTTTTTTCCTAATATGTTCTCTGGCCTCAGGGTGACTGCAGGTGAAATGCAGTCCCTTAGCCACTGCTTTTTAAATTCCCTGATCCTGTAAGCTTGTTCAGTTCACTAATTAGAACACAGGAGACTCCTCTTTTACATAGGCTGATCCCCCAGTCCTCAGCCTGATGAACCCCTCGTAGTTGGGGGTGGAGGCATTTGGGGACTGCTAAGGAGGTTATTTCTATTCAGGCTGAGACCTGGTATTTATCCTGCTTTGGAAGTTTTAAAACAGAACCCAGTTTCTTTCACCAGGGGACTGGGCCTCCGGCAGCCTCTCTGCCATCCCCAGCCACTCTTCTCAGCGTCTCTCTACAGTGTCAGCCAGATGCCTCCTGTAGCTCAGGGCTGCAGCAGGCTGGCAGCATCACAGCCTTTCTTCTCTCTTTCCCAGCCTGTACTTCAGGAGCCACGTTCACCTGCAGAGGATGGTGAACCGTCTGTCAGCTGTCAGCCTAGAGCTGTACTTTTTCTGTCTGATTCCATTGGTACTCATTATTTACTGTTCTGTTTAGCTGAGTATTACATGGAAACTTTGAGATGTTGCACAGAAGCAGCCGAGTCTTAACAAAGTACCTAAGAGCTGCGGATCCCCTCATGACTATTTCCCTGCGTCGTGTTGGTTAGAGCCCAGGAATGCAAATGTGCCTCAGAGTAAGCTTAAATGTTAAGCTGCAAATGCCCTGTAAGTTTGGTAAAGTATGAAGGTCTAGTCAGACTGTGCCTCTCCTCTTGGCTCTCGTATAGCCTTCTTTTGCTACCACTGTATCTACCAATGTTTTATTGAGGTAGAATTAGATATATTAAAATAAATTGAAGAGGATATTTAAAGGGAAATTTGAAGGGAAAAACAGTATCCCTTTGAAATGGATTTGGAAAAGCAAATGAGGCCATTACTTTTTCCTGTACTGGCCTCTATTTTCTGCAGGTAGGCATCTCCTCACCTTCAGAACCACATGACTGCCTTCTTCCATCATTATAGAGCTCCCTGAAAGTGTGGGAACGAGGGAAAATGCCCTAATTTGTCAAATCCTGGGGACCCTGAAAAATCCTATAGTTGACTGTTCCTTACTTATTATATTATGAAGTAAGACAGTGAAGTTAGCTCCCTCTAGAGGTGGCCTCTTTCAAAAAACGAAGATCATGACATCCAGTCCCATCACTTCATGGCAAATAGATGAGGAAACAATGGAAACAGTGACTTTATTTTCTTGGGCTCCAAAATCACTATGGATGGTGACTGCAATCATGAAATTAAAAGACTTTTGATCCTTGAAAGAAAAACAATGGCAAACCTAGACAGCATTTTAAAAAGCAGAGACACTACTTGACTACAAAAAAAAAAAAAAAAGGCAGAGACATTACTTTGCCTACAAAGGTCCGTATAGTCAAACTGTGGGTTTTCCATAGTCATGTACCAGTGTGAGATCTGGACAATAAAAAAGGCTGAGTGCTGAAGAATTGATGCCTTCAGCAACTGTAGTGCTGGAGAAGACTCTTGAGAGTCCCTTGGACTTCAAGGAGATCAAAACAGTCAATCCTAAGGGAAATCAACTCAGAATATTCATTGGAAGGACTGATGCTGAAGCCAAAACTCCAATAGTTTGGCCACCTGATATGAAGAGCTGACTCATTAGAAAAGACCCTGATGCTGGGAAAGAGTGAAGGCAGGAGAAGGGGATGACAGAAGATGAGATGGTTGGATAGCATCACCATCTAAATGGACATGAGTTTGAGCAAGCTCTGGGAGATGGTGAAGGGAAGCCTGGTGTGCTTCAGCCTATGGGGTCACAAAGAATCGGACATGACTGAGTGACTGAAAAACAAACTAGCAAATGTTGAGCAGCGGGGTGAACTGGGGATTGGAAGCTACTTTCACTGGAGCCTCTAAAGGCAGAGAACTCATCCCCACCTCCTTTGGGAGAATCTCATGGGGATGTTTGATGGCCATGGATTCAAAAGTCAAGTCATAGGAGAGAAGTAAAGCCAAAAGTAAAATAATATGCATGGTCAGTTGTCTTTATGGAAGTTTCCCTCATTATTTACTTTAAAATATGGTTTGATTTCTTATCAGGAGAAGGAACTTCAGTGTGGTTGGATTATAGACAGACAGGCCTGTCCACCAGGTGCTCATCTGGTCTGCTTCCAGCCTATAAGAGACTCAAAGTCAAATCATGGCCACTTTGCTGGCCACTGACCTTATTCTATGCCTCCAACAGGGATGAAAATAGGTCTCACTCTATTTTTTGACTCTGATTGACTAGAAATGGCTACCTGCTATGATATTGGGGGGAAAATTCTGAACCTACATCCAGGCTCAAAGAGGATGAATTTCATAATTGATGTGAAAAGTCTGCCATAGGCACAGGCAGGGGTACAGGAACCATAGCCTTGCCACCCTAGAACGTCTTGTCCTTTTCTGAAGTGACCTCTAATGCATGCCACATCTAGTTCTACGTCCAGATTCTTCATTCCATTTGTCTACCAAACTTTCTGGGAACCCCTCACTCCTCACTCACCTCCCACCAAGCCATATAGTGCTATCGTGCATCTAGCACTGATCTAAATGATTTACATACATTCACTCTTCACCACAACCCTGTGAGCTTCATTTGTAGCATCTACTTTTGAAGGTATTTTGAAGGTGAGGAAACTGAGGCACAGAAAGGTGGAGAAAATTGCCTGAGATCAAGACTAGTGAGTGGCACGCTTGGCATTTAAACCTGGATATTATGGATCTAGAGCTCTTGCCTATAACCGGCATGCTATACCGCTTCTCTAATTGGGTAGAAGGTGTTTTGGTCTCTCTAAGGGAACTAGCCCCTCATACAAATATCAAAGACCCAATTAAGAACTCTCCCTTTGTCTCTCTTTCATTTTCCTCCTTCTCTCCCTCTTCTTTTTCAAGATGAGCAAAAAGACAAACTACCTCATCTCAATAATTGATTTCACTTTTTTTCCTATTAGATAGAATCCCATTAACACTACTTTCTAAGGCTCGTGTTGTTTTAATACTAAAGTACTTAATAATATGTTTATAAATTATATAAGAGTGAAAGAGGAAATGGTTTAGAACTGATAGATTCAGAATCCTGAATAAAAGAGAAGAAAAGAAATAGGAGTAAGATAAAATAGCAGAGTCAAAGCAATGTAATTGGGGAAAGAGAAGAATATTACTATTTCTAGAACTAGAAAAAGATCATAAATAATCAACAATCAAGTATTTTGCGTCTACTGTGTATCAGGCATAGAGCTGAGCACTGAAAATAAAAAAAGACGATTAAGGCATTCCCTTTATCCAAGAATTTTTCATTTATCACAGGGAGATATATATGCAGAAACAAATTAAATTTGATGAGTTAGACTCTTAGTCCTGGCTTCTATCTACCCTCTGATCACTCTTCTCAGAGGGGAGTGACTTTTCCACTCGGAAGTGCAAGTTTGTGGCTTAGCCCCTTCTAGGATCTTCTGGGCCTTTGTTGCCTGGAAGGAGCATACTTTCTGAGCTGCTCTCTGGGCCATACCTAGGATTACTGGTGTTGGCCCTGTCCTGTGAACTAGGGCTGTAGTTCCCAGATCTTTCCATGACGAATTGTATAAGATGACCTCTTGGGTACAGTGTTATTGAGACCATTTTTGCCACACACCTAAGCCACATGTTCCTAACCAACTTTATAGAGTAACAAAGCTAATATTTTGTTCACCATTTGTATTCTGTCCATACTCAGAGTGGTCTATTTCTTGAAGAGTTCGCATAATGCTCCTAGGGCTTAATGAACTTCAGAAGTCCCTTGACTCCTTCTTCATAAAAAATGGGCTGAGGAGATTGATCCATTCCTGGCCCAGAAGTATCATCCTTGCCAAAGAGAAACGCATAATAGTTGTGATTCATGGACTGACTGGCAATCACTATCAGCATTACCAGAAATTCATCTGAAATGTTTTGTAAAACTCAAACAATATCTCTAGCATATATTTCACTGCTCTTAGTAGCCTGTCAACACCCTGGAAACTGAGGTGCTAGCTGACAAAACTCTGAGGATGAATGCGTACTGAATTAGGGTAACACCTGGAGAGTAGATAACAAGATACTTCATGTGGGAGGGAAGGGTTATCATGCCTTTTCTCAATGACTTACCTTCTCTTTGTAAGGGCACTTGTCATTTGAAATATTTTTTGGGCTTCTTTATCACTGAGAAGTCCTCCCTGCCCTCCCATCACTTTGTATTTCACAGCACTCTGTGATATATAGTGCTATGGTACAGTATCAGAATCGTTTTCTTGTCTACACCATAGGAGGGTAAACTCCCTAAGGGCAGGAAATATGACATATTTACCTTTAGATTGGCTCTCAAGATATAATTTGGAAAGAAAGAGGGTTATGTGTAGTTTGAAGCTTCCTCAACCAAGATGGAAGGGGATATCTAAAGGAGATAGGAGCAGAAAAAAAAATAACCAGAACTTTGGAAAATAGACTTCAAAAGACAAAGGATAAAACTTACGGGCAGATGTGTGGAATGAAATCAAAATCTAATTGATTTTCTTTTTCAGTTTGGTCCTGGTGTTTGATGTATTGAGTACAGTCTTGCACAATGAGAGGACTGTTGTTGGTAAGAGTAAGTTAAAAACCCTGAGTGGTTATTCACTGACTCAATTCCAGCAACAGTATGAACAATGATGAAGCCAGCTAACCAATCATAAGGTAACAAGAAGCTCCAGGAACACTAGCTACAGGTTTGGATAAGGGGACATGGCTGTGGGAGGCTGGGAACTTGAAAAAGTTTTCAAGGGTGGATATCAGACCTGTAGAGAGGGATGAAAAACAGACTGTCTTAGCATGAAGAAAACAGGGGTGAGAAGTAATTCAATCATGACTCTAAGATATATGAAATTTTATTCTGTGGGAGTGCACTTTAAATCTGTAATATATACAGAGCTTGATATGTTACTCTCTACACAGATCTCAACATTTGCCCTTAAGAAGGTTTAAGTATTAATATTTTCACATCTTTTTTGTAATACACATTATTAACTAAGCCAAAGAAGGGAGTGGAAACATGTGGTGTATGGAATTTGATTTTCTGAGTTGAGATGATTGGCTTTAGAGAAAGGACATAATTTAGCTTGGTTGCTGGGTGAGCCATGACCCAGACAGATGGTAAATGTTTGATACAGGTGGTAAAAAGGATTAAGTGATTATGAAGACTTTAAAGAAAAAAAATCACTCAGAATGAAAATGAAAAAATAACCAGAAAATGAAAAGATAAAAACAATGAAAAATTTAAACTGCATCCCTCCACAGAAGTCTGTATTATTAACATACAAAGGACAACATAGCTTAGAAATTATTTTTAATGGTCATCAGTAATTGCCTATGATGTCATAGATACCATAAATTTATTAAACTTTTGCATCTTGAAAATTATTCCCCCATTCCCCAAATCAATAATTTCGCTATCTCCAAAGTCCAGTTATCAGGAAGTTCAGCCCTTGTTCCTGATTTTACTTACTTATGGTCTTGAGGAGCCATTATTTCTTTGGGTATAGATTGTTGAGGCCTTTTTTCAGCCCCCTGACTATGCTCCCTCATCACTGTCTCAGCCTGTTCTCTAATAGTCAGCATTTATTGGGTGTGTGCAATATATAGACCTATGCTAAGCATTTGTGCTTGTGAGTGCTTTAGTCTTCATTTGTTCTGTTGTTAACGCATTTTACAGATTCAGGGAAGTGAAGCTCAGAGAGGATAAGAATTCATGCAAGGAGACAAACTTAGCAAAGAGCTGAGCTGGATTCAAACCTACATCTATTTTGCTCAGGATCTGTAGTCCTAGACACCAAATGGTGCCACCCCTACACTTGCCCTCTCATCAGCACCTAGCCTTGTTGATTTATCTGACTGCTTTCATCCTACCCTAACTAGCTTCTGGGGAAGTCAAAAGAGATGGACAGGCATGATAGTGTCTGTTGCGCTAAGCATCTGGGCTAACACTTGGCATTATCAGAGTTTTTATGTCTTGCCAATCTATTGGGTGTAAAATGATATCTTATTGTGGTTTTCATTTTCATTTCTCTGATTACTGAAGTTAAGACCTCTGGATACATTTGTTGGCTATTTATGTTTCATGAAAAATGTCTTTGCTTGTCTTTTGCCCACTTTTTATTAGGTTGTTTTTAGGCTTTTCTTATTCATTTGTAGGAATTCTTTATATGTTCTGTGTATATGGTAGAATAAGGCTAGCTGTGGAGTGTTGATCAAATTATTTTCCTTCCATTCTGGACACACATGTAGACTGCTTTCACTCTTCCATGTAGAGATCAAATGAGATCATATGACTGACTTCTGATGAATGCCATGTAAGAAGAAGCAAGACACATCAACGTTCAGACCCAGAAAAGCTTTCCCTGTGCTCTGCTAATACTTCCCTTACCTGCTCTGACAATTAGCTACTAATAATCAGGGAGATCTTGGAAGCCAAGAACTGAAGACAGCAGAGTTTCCTATGTCTTGGAGTCCTGAATTACTGAGGTAGGGAAAGCCTTCTCAAGCCCAGACTGGAATCTGCATAAGTAAGAAACTACCTCCTTGATTTCAAGGAGGTTATGCTACCTTGATTTCAAGATTTACCAGTTAAAGTAGTAGCTGATCTTCACAGAGGATAAATTATCTGTTTTCAGATTGCGTGAGATATGCATATCCTGGATGTGGCCTACGTGTATGGCAAAACTGGACTTAACTAATATTACACCTAAGAAGTCACCTTATCTACTCAGTACTGACAGAGCTGGAAAACTGCAGGCCTAATTGATAGAGGTAGGGCTTGCCCCACTAAACCTTCCTGGCCCAGAGTCTAGGTCAGAATGCATGCTTTTCCAGGCAACAGATGCTAAGAAGGTCCTAGATGGAGCTAACCCATGCACATGAAGTTCCAAATTGAAAAGTCACTCTTCCAGTTTGGAAGAGCGGTGTGTGGGTAGAGGTCATGACCAGGAATGTAGCTAATTAGGGTCTGTCTTCTTAGAACATGGGACATGGAAAGGATTCCCTCTCATGAATAATGGGTGCTGCCAGTACCACTGTAGTTGTGGAAAGTATGCTTGACCAAGTAGCTGGTAGAAGTTCAACTTCTCACTTTAAAAGTTCTCAATTAACTCCTTATTATCCTTTATCCTTAAAAGGAAGGGAAAATGCTAATGGTGTGCAATGCAAGGCTGGATATTGGGGATATAGAAAAAGTAGGAGAGTTTTGATGGATGGGAGAAGGTCCAGCTTATCTAGCTCTGTAATGAAGATAGTTACCTGACCTTTATATTGATGAATTTTTAGGGGAATCTGAGCCTACATCATTTTAATTTAGTTGAGTTCTCTACTCAGTAATTCTTTCTGGAGTTGTCTAGAGCAATTTAGGGTCAACCAAGAAAGGAAAATAAAAACCTTTTATTCTTGAAAACATTTAAGGCCACTAATGACAATAGTAGTTGAGAGTATAGGCTTTGAATTCACACATACCTGGGTTCAAACTCCAAATTTGTCACTTACTAATTGCATTACTTTGGGAAATTTACTTAATTTTGTTCAGCTTCAGTTTCCACATCTATAAAACAAGAATAACATGATATGTACCTGATACAGTTGTTATAACACTCAAATGAGATTTAAAAGGTACAGTGCACTTAGCACAGTATCTATACTTAGTGAGGTCTTAATGAATGGTGGCTACTATTACTTTCAGTCACAGGTCATCTTAAATGAGATAATATATGTACAAAATATTTTATAAATGGGAATAATCTGGCCCTTTGTTCCCAGAACACATTTTCCTGCCTCTGTGAAAACATTTTTCACTCTTTCACATTAAATTTGTTAGATTGGCCTTGCTTTAAAAGCCAGCAGGGTCTGCAACTCTGGAGCAGACCTGGAAGAGTAGGTCTAAGCAGGTCTTGACTATGGGGCAGGATCCACAAGAGTCGTGGAAGACAACTAGCGGGAGAAAGGAGCAGATGGGGTAAAAATATTGGCACTAGGACTCATGATCCTATATACGTGATTGCATTCTAGCATGACTTGGTGTTGCTTTTGGTATGGACTACAAAGAACTTAGAGATTTTCAGCCATCAATGCAAAGAGCTCAGATCCCTAATTTGGGGCATGAACAGAAAAAGACCTCTACTACATAACTCTGGTCTACTTGTTTTCTTCTAATACTACATGCTCAAACAGAGATGTCTAGTGTCCATCTAGGGCCTCAGTTGGGGCCATGATTATAAATAGTATTCTTAGTGATAGAGTAAGAATCTGGGCTAGATTCCAGTGCCAAGGAAATGATGAGTCAACAGTAATTTAAACAGATAAGTCATGTATTCACTTTGGTTGGACCCCTTGTTCCTTAAACACCCCTAGAACAGCCCTGAGTTGCTAGGGTACAGGTAACAGAGAAAAGCATTAGACCCTAGAGACCTGCCATTTCAGCAGTCCAATGAGCAAGGGTAAAAGAGCTATTCTAAAACTGAATTGGCTACTATACATGAGAGTGAGCTGCAGACAGAGGATGGAAGGGAGATGGAGATAGTTGGGCATCAAGTTGAAACCTCATGACCATCTAAGGGTGATGCAGTAGATCACCTTTTAATCTTTTCAGTGTTTTTGTACAAAAATGTGTATTTTTTAAAAACACTAGTGTGTATATGAAAAGTATGTAACAAGTAATAAGAAAGATGTTTCATAGCATTATTTTCCCTGTTTAGAAAGAAAAAAAATCATTCCAATAGTCTTTAATAGGCCAAAGATGAAATAATTTCATTTTCTTCTCTCAAGACTGAAAAAGACCCCTGCCTGTTGACTCCATCCTCTTGTGTCCGTGTTATTCTCCAATGGCCCACACTTGGCTAAACAGACCTACCTGTGGATGGGATTAAAAAATCAAGCTCATTCATAGGCCTTTTTCCAAAAAATTTTGATTTAATACAACTGAATTGGGTTCAGGCATCTGTGAGTTTTAACTGACATACAATAAATGCACCCAAATAACATGCAATTTGATGAGTTTTGAAAGGCTTATATCTATAATCAAGACAAAATATTTACATAAATCTAAAAATTTACCTTGGACTCTTTGTGGTCAGTTGGCCCCCTCCCAGTTGCAGACCTCAACTGATCTGCTTTTCATCACCATAAATGAGTGTTGCTTGCTCTAGAAATTGGTATGTGGCATCTATAGTGTGAACTGTTATGGGTATGGCTTCTTTCCTTTAGCATAGTGTTTTTGAGGATCATCCATATTTCCAGGTGTATCAGTGGTTTGTTCTCTTTATTGCTGTGTAATATCCTGTTGTATGGATATTCCATGGTTTGCTTATACATTCACCGTCTGGCAAGGATATGGGTTGTTTTGAATTTTTACCTATTATGAATAAAACTGCCATGCACATATTATGGGGGCTTCTCAGGTGGCACAGTGGTAAAGAATGTGCCTGCCAGTGCAGGAGATGCAAGAGACACAGGTTCAGTTCCTGAGTTGGGATGATCTGGAGAAGGAAATGGCAACCCACTCCAGTGCTTTTACCTGGAAAATTCCCTGGACTGGCAGGTTACAGTCCGTGGAGTTGCAGAGTCAGATACAATTGAGTGACTATGCACCCATGCACGAACATATACACACATATCTTTGTGTGGACATTTTCATTCCACGTGGTTACATATTAGGAGTGGAATTGTCACATTCTATGGTAATATTTTCCTTATGACTAATGATGTTGAACATCTTTTTATGTGCTTATTGGCCACTTGTATACCTTCTTTTCTGATGTGTCTGTTTAATCTTTTGCCCATTTTTTGAGTTGTCTTCCTGTTAAGTTTTAAAAGTTCTTTATATATTCCGGATACAAATCCTTTGTCAGATGTAGATATTATTAATGTATTTATCCCAGTCAGTGTCTTGCTTTTTAAATTTTCTTAATAGATTCTGTTATGGGGTGAATCACTTCTTCCTAATATTTATATCTTGAAGTTAACTCCCAGTACCTCAGAGTGTGACAGTATTTAGAGACAGGATCTTTAATGAGGAGATAAAGTTAAAATGAACCCTTTAGCGTGGTTCCCAATAGAGTCTGGCTGGCGTCATTATAAAAAGAGGAAATTTGGACTTGCAAAGGGACACCAGGGACACGTGAACATGAAAGAAAGACCACGAGAGGGCACAAGAAGGCGGCGGTCATATGACAGTCAGGGAGAGAGGTCTCAGGAGAAACCACACATACCAATGCTCTGATCTTGGTCTTCTTATTCCAAGAACTGTTAAAAAATAAATTTCTGTTGTTTCAGCCACCTATCTATGGTATTTTGTTATTACAGTTCTAACAAACTAATAGAGTATTTTTCAAAGAGTACTTTTGTAAAATTTTAATGAAGTCAAATTTATCACTTTTTTCTTTGTTTTGTGTTCACTGTGCCCTATCTGAGCGACCTTTTCCTACCCATAACTTGCACAGATTTTCTCTTGTGTTGCTTTCTAAGAGTTTCACAGTTTTAGCTTCTGCATTTTAGCTTCATAATCCATTTCAACTTAATTTTAGTATATTGGTAAAGTTGAGGTTCATTTTCTGTTTCGAGTGGATATACAGTTGTTTCAGCACTATTTGTTGTAAAGACTATCCTTTCCCTGTTCAGTTACTTAGGAAGCAAATTGACCATACACTTATAGGTTTATTTCTTGGCTCTCTATTCTGGCCCATTGATCTATCCCCAAGTGTCTTTTTTTTTTTTTTTTTTATAACCATAGGTGATTCTAATGCATAGTCAAGCTTTGAAACCCCTGTGATGGATGATCTCTAAGAAACCTAACTTTTAATTCTATGAGAGTTCTCTTGATAAGTTACAACCTTTATGAATAAGAAAGGCAGGGACTGGTAAAATAGATGATCTCTAAGAATCCAAGAGTATTTGTCCTCTCCCTTGGCACTTGAAGTCACTCAGAATTCAAAACAGGTATGGATCAAAAGAGATTCTCATGGAAAGAAATGTTGCCTAATTGTTGAAAGTCAAATTGGGAGTACTTTATCTCAAAAGCACATTTTAAGTGGCATTAACATTCATTCATAAGCATCTGTTAATTTGTGCTATGTCTATACAAGCTAAAAAGGATGTTACTTAGATATCAGTTCAGTTCAGTCGCTCAGTCATGTCTGACTCTTTGCGACCCCATGAATCGCAGCACGCCAGGCCTCCCTGTCCATCACCATTTCCTAGAGTTCACACAGACTCATGTCCATTGAGTCAGTGATGCCATCCAGCCATCTCATCCTCTGTTGTCCCCTTCTCCNTTCCAATATTCTGGGAGGTGGGTCATAGAGGATCCTGCTGTGATTTATGTCAGAGAGTGTTTTGCTTATATTCTCTTCTAAGAGTTTTATAGTTTCTGGTCTTAATGTTTAGATCTTTAATTCATTTTGAGTTTATTTTTGTGTATGGTTGTTAAACAGTCTTGATTAGAGCATCTATGGCAAGTAAGAAAAAGATATAAAACAGAGAAAATGGCCTGATGCAGGAAACAACAGGGCAAGAATATAAAGAATTAGATCTTTGGGAACAAGAATATGAAAGTGTTGGGGAAAATCAAGGTTACTTGATTCCACTGTCAAGACTGGACTCCACTGCAAGTGTGTCTGTACACAGGACCATCAATACTTGGAGGTGATGTTAAGTCACCTTGAACACATTAGCAAGCAGGGAGTGTCAAGTAAAGAGGGAAAACACGGGTAGTAAACTGAGAAGTGAAGCCAAGAACCCAGATGTGTACTCTAGTGGGTCATAAGTGGACAGCAGAGCAGGCAAAAATAGGAAAAGTGATGTGAGTTTTAAAACAGAGAGAGGATAGGGGGAGAAGATGGTTAAGCACCAGTTAGGGAAAGCAGACCGCTGTGATATCTGGCAGTTACTGAATTCTTACTGCAGGCTAGGTTGTGTCATAAACAGTATACACTCGCCTATTCCTCATAATACCTTGAGGTAGGTGCAGTTCCTGCTTACAATCTAGGAAACTAAGATATAGTGAGGGTAAGTAACCTGGCCAAGGTTACCTAGCTAGCAGGTGGCAAGGAGCCTGGGTCTGGGGTCTGTACTTTCCCACCATGCTGCTCTACTACTGTTAAAACTGCTCTTGATTGCCTTACTGTTCATTTCTGTATGGCCCGACAACTCAGGTGAGCCAGGGATGTGTCCTGTCATACCACTGGACAGATGTAATGTGGCATCTAAGACCTTACAGTTTGCTTTATAGGCTTTATTTTTAAATTTTTATTGGAGTAAATTTGATTACAATGTTGCATTAGTTTCAGATGTACAGCAAAGTGAATCAGTCACACATATACATCTGTCCACTCATTTTTAGATGCTTTTCCCACATAGGTCATTACAGAGTATTGAGTAGAATTCCCTGCGCTATACAGTAGGTCTTTATTAGTTATCTATATAAGTGAAAGTTGCTCACTCGTGTCTGACTCTTTGCAGCCCCATAGATTGTAGCCTATCAGGTTTCTCAGTCCATGGACTTCTCCAGGCCAGAATACTGGAGTGGGTAGCTGTTCCCATCTCCAGGAGATTTTCCCAACCCAGGGATCAAACCCAGGTCTCCTGCATTGCAGGCATATTCTTTACCATCTGAGCCACCAGAGAAGCTCAGGAATACTGGAGTGGGTAGCCTATCCCTTCTCCAGGGGATCTGTCTGATCCAGGAATCGAACCAGGATTTCCTGAATTGCAGGTGGATTCTATACCAACTGAGCTACCACAGAAGTAGTGTGTATATGTTAATCCCAATCTCCCAGTTTATCCCTCCCTCCTCTTTCCTCTCTAGTAACCATANGAATACTGGAGTGGGTAGCCTATCCCTTCTCCAGGGGATCTGTCTGATCCAGGAATCGAACCAGGATTTCCTGAATTGCAGGTGGATTCTATACCAACTGAGCTACCACAGAAGTAGTGTGTATATGTTAATCCCAATCTCCCAGTTTATCCCTCCCTCCTCTTTCCTCTCTAGTAACCATAAGTTTGTTTTCTCCATCTGTGACTCTATTCTTATTTTTGTAAATAAGTTCATTTGTGCTATTTTTTTTATTTTAGATTATACATGTAAGCGGTATCATATGATATTTGTCTTTCTGTGTCTGACTTACTTCACTCAGTATGACAGTCTCTAGGACCATCCATGTTGCTGATTAGAGAAACTGTTCAAGCCAGTGTTGGATTTTTCAGGACACTGGTAGCAGAACTGAAGGAGAACTGGCAGCAGTTTCATTATTTCAATTTACTATGTCATTCACTTACCTTGATTTTGAAATGATCATTAATTGACTGTGGCCTTTATCTTTAGAGTTCAGAAATCTATAAACTTCCTCTGGGTTGAAGAGGTAGCCATCTATAATAGGAGCACTTAACACCCAAAGGATTTTTTAAAGAAGGATTTGATTAATTGCTGTGTAAAGCAGAATAACAACCGCAGATATTTATTTTGCTCATTAGGTTTATCGACGTTCATGAGGGTGTCTTTGAGGCAGAGCCTTCACGCTAGGGGGGCAGGAGGAGGGAGGAGGCATGACTTGGGACCTGTGGGGCCAGGGCTTAGGAAACAATTTGGCAGTTCTACCCTTTTCTTCCAGAAAGGGTCAGCTGCCCACATCTCCACGTCAGAAGGAAGTGTGTTTGTGTTGGCTGTATGCTTTGTTCAGCATCTGTGGACTGATCAACCTCCTTGATTGGAGGTTAGAGTCTCTGAGTAGTGTCAGTACAGGAGGCAGGGCAGCCCATTTGGGTTTATGCAGAAGCTAAGCCAGTCCACCGAATAAGTAGGGTTTGAGGGGTATAGCCTGCTAAGAAGTGGCCAGCTGAAAGATAAAACACACACATTATAAAATCAGAGCTGGATTTGAATTCTGGGTTTACTCCTTATTAGCAAACAACTTAACTACTTAGAGCCTCAATTTCCACATCTCTAAAATAGGCATAATAATATCTATGTTGGAGATATGTCATGAATATTTGAAAAAGAAATGACATGTGCAAAGCAGTCAGTTCCTGAACACAGAAGATGCTCAGTCAGCTAGTTATTATTATTACCATGGTGATGACCATAATGATAATGATGTTGATCATTATGATTCAAAGCTGTGTACCATTCTTAGTGAAAAATATGCTGCAAACCAGGAATAGAAGTGGGATAGCAGTGGAGGAGGGTATGCACAAACCCAGCTGTTCTACTTGGGCACCCATGGAGGGGCTTAGAAGGGAGGTCACTCTGAAACACAGCCCATTAATCAAACTGTAGCCCCTGCACATCCAGCTCAGGGTAGCAGCTCAATTTTTGTCTTACGTTTCCCTTTCTGCAATGTAAAGGCTCTCTTCTGTGATAATACCAGATCTGGTTTCCATCAGCTCAGAAGTGGACAGGCAGTGGCTGCAGGTGGCAGGGCTTCAGTGCCCACAGTCCATCAAGCAAGGCCAGGAGCAGATAGGGACTGAGAGATTTGCCCACCCCCACCCCTCCTGTTGTAAGGCAGGCCTTCCACTAAAGAACAGGCTGTCACTTAATAAGTAATGAAGAACAGTATCTCAAGTAGCATCTCTTATGTGGCATTGTCTTAAATAACTCGATCGACTCACTGAAGGTTGTATGCTGGCCTGAGGTAAATGCCAGCAGCAGGCTTATATATCTTATCACTTCCTTAGTTCACAAATAAAAGTTCCTCTTCAGGATGGATGATGTTGGTTAACATTGATATAAAAAGACAGACTGTTACTAGAGGGATACAGTGGAAGCAAAAGTAAAAATAAGAGAGAGAGATGGCTTGTATGATGATCTTGGTAAAAAGTGTAATAGTAAATAGTAATAGCAATAACAGTACCATATGTTTTCAATGTGAGGAAACCATGAATTGTGAGATTCATTATCAGTTGGAGAATAGCTTATTCTAGACATTGCTGGCAAAGGAAGGAGTTCTGTATATCAATTTCAGAAGCAGTAAAAGGAAATATGACTATATTAGTATATATAGAGGGCTTCCCTGGCAACTAAGTTGGTAAATAATCCACCTGCAATGCAGGAGACCCTGGTTCGATTCCTGGGCTGGGAAGATCCACTGGAGAAGGGATAGGCTACCCACTCCAATATTCTTGGGCTTCCCTTGTGTCTCAGCTGGTAAAGAATCCGGCTGCAATGCTGGAGATCCAACCCAGGGTTGGATCCCTGGGTTGGGAAGATCCCCTGGAGAAGGGAATGACAACCCACTCCAGTTTTCTTGTCTGGAGAATCCCCATGGACAGAGGAGCCTGGCAGGCTACAGTCCATGGGGTCACAAAGAGTCAGACACGACTGAGTGACTTTCACTTCAGTTAACTAGTATATATAGTAGCTTATATTTTTTGAGTCCTTACTAGGTTCCAGGAATTTTCTGAGTGCTTATACACAACTTATTTAATTATCTCAACAACTCTTAATAGCTGCTAAAATTATTCCCATTTTAATGATGAAGAAGAGGCTTAAAACTTGTAATTAGTTAAGGTAATGATAGATAAAGCCTGGAATTTCAATGGTTTCCAATAGTCAAATTTTACTTTTTAAATTTTACTTTTTAAATTTTACTTCAGTGTCTGGGAAAGAAGGTGGTGGTGGTGTGATAGTGGGGTGTCATTCAGAGATCTAGGTTGAGAGATCCTTTACTATGCGGATGACATGGTGGTGCTGGGTATTCTGTCAGAGATGGGGAAAGAGAGACTGTAGAGGGGGATTTTATGGGTCAGGACAGGGAGTTGCATCTATCACTCCAACTCACACTGTCTTGGCCAGACTCATTCACATGGCCCTTTCTAGATTTAATAAAGGTTTGAAAGTGCAATTGCTGGCTGTGCAGCTGCTTCTCAACGGCAACTCTACTGTATGGAAAAATAGGATACATTTTTGATGGACAGCAGCCGTCCCTGCCACATCACAGATAGGTAGATTGTGAAAGGTCACATAACTCACAAGTGACAGGTCTGGATCTAAATACTTATCTGAGATCAGAATCTACAGTCTTTGTAGTCCAGCTACTCTAGGGTGAGAATAGTTCATACAGAGAGAAGCATGTAGGTTTTTTAGGTTGCCTTTATTCTTAGCCACAACTTGAGGAGCTTAGAGGAAAACACTGTGCCTTGCTGCCTCTTTCTTAAGAAGATAAAATTGCCTGGATGATGCATTGTTTTTTTTTTTTTTTTGCAGTGACTCACCCAAGATTGCTTTAGTTTCACCTCATGAAACAGAGAATGACATCTTTGGAGCAAGGGCTTGGTGCTTCTCAAAGTGACACACCAGAAATGTAAAATGAATTTTGCTTTCTAAAGAAGCAGAGAAAACAATTTAAAAAATAATACAAACTTAAATGAAAGTTTTCGTAAGGCATATTCACTCATTGCTACCCTCACTACTTGAGATTCAGTGAATTCTGTGGAGCTCATTCTTCAGACTGATCATGTGGCTGTGCTCTGAGTGAGTTTTTCACATATTACTTTGGCAAGTGGGATACTAGGTATAATGATATTAGCAGGAAATAGTGAGTGTCTGCTCTGCACCAGAATCTTACCTAACTGCTTCTCATACATCATTCCACTTAATACTTTATCAACTATGGTAAACTCTGGGTTTCCCTTGTGGCTCAGATGGTAAAGAATCCACCTGCAGTGTAGGAGACCTCTGTTTGATCTGTGGGTTGGGAAGATCCCCTGGAGAAGGGAATGGCTACTCACTCCAGTTTTCTTGCCTGGTGAAGTAACTATGGTAAACTCTCTCTCAAATTACTTTGTGAGTTAGGTTTCAGTTTTGCAGATGAAAACACTGAGGCCCAATACTGTCAAATAACTGCTCAAGGTCACAAATTAGGAGATAGAACCAGGATATGAACTCAGATGGTGTGACTATAGAGTCTATATTGTAACTTACTACTGTATTCAGGACCCTTCCTGCCACTGGTGGATTGTACACAATGATCAATCAGGGTGAAGAGACGGGAGAAGTAGGAGAACTGACAATAGAAAACCCACTAGTTTCTGGGAATTTTGAACATGTAAAGAGTTACTTTCTTTACTCCATAGTCTTATAGTCCAGCTTTTAATGTATTTCCAATGATTTTCGAAATGTATACCTTCACAAGCTTCCATGAGAAATCAAACAAGCCCCCAAATTTATTTGCCCAGAGAAAAATATTACATTGCATGTGAAAAACCCACACTAGGAAGCTCCCTGGCCCACCCCACTTCCTACCGTATCTTTTTATTCAGAAGCACTAGGCCTTTCTTCTGACTGACTTTTGGGTACCACAACTTAATCGAGCAGCATCTTCTCAACAAAGCAATCTTCTTACACTGCGAGTCTTCTCTTACCAGCTGCAATAAAGATAAAAATTTCTCCAAATCCTAGCATATATGTTATTTCATTCAATTCTTACAACTCCTTAAAGGTAAGAATTGCTCTTTCCATTCTGTAGATAAGAGAACTGAAACTTTGGGAGGTTAAAGAACCTGCTCAGGTTCTTTTCATCTTTTCATAATGAAAAAAAGTGTTAGTTATTCAGTCATATCCGACTCTTTGTGACTCATGGACTGTAGCCCGCTAGGCTCCATCTGTCTGTGGAATTCTCCAGGCAACAATCCCGGAGTGGGTACCATTTCCTTCTCCAGGGGATTTACCTGACCCAGGGACTGAACCCATGTCTCCTGCATTGGCAGGTGCACTCTTTACAGTCTGAGCCACCAGAGCTGGTAGATGAAACTTCGCAAGGTTCAAGAACCTGCTTCAGATCACATAGCTGGGAAGTAAAGTGGCAGCTTGAATTCTGCCCACTCCAGAATTCAAGGCAGCTTGAATGCTCACTGTTCTGACTTCACATCCCAAACACTTTTCCTTCTACCATCCATTCAGTATTTGGATCTAGGCTATGACTTGACCTGACAGGAGGACAAACACAACCTGGGGGGCAGTCTTGGTTAGAACAGGACCAAATTCTCTAGAAGTAAGTTAAGCGCAAAAAGAACTTTTGCCTCCACTAAGGAAGTTTGGGAGTCAGAAAAGGGTCAGTATTAGAGAGTTGCAGTAAATGACAGAGGGAAGTCTTAGGAGAGAAGTTGGACAGAAAAATCAGATGAGGTCAGACAAGAGGGGCTGGGCCTAGAAGCAGAGCTGGAGTTGACTAGACTTGGCGGGTTGAGATCTGAGCCTGCATCATTCCACAGTGGTGAGGCAAATGTCAGTTTTCTAAGGCCAGGTGTGAGACTGCTAACCATGGTGCATGTGTGCACGCTAAGTCGCTTCATTCATGTCCCACGCTTTTTGACCCCATGGATCATAGCCCTTCAGGCTCCTCTGTCCATGGGACTCTCCAGGCAATAATACTGGAATGGGTTGCCATGCCCTTCTCCAGGGGATCTTCCCAACCCAGGTGCAGTCAGTGGAACTTTTCTATTCAAGTGATTTCTGCAAAGCATGCTCCAGCCCAGAGAGCAGTTTATATGCCTCTGTTTTTTACCCTTTAGAAAATTTCCTCAAATTCATGGATTTTTTTTCCTACCTTGACTCTCCTCTGCCCAACCTTAGAAATAAATTTCCCCTATTTTATAGCATATTATAATGCTGAAAGTGAAAAGTGAAAGTAAAAGTCACTCAGTCGTGTTTGACTCTTTGCGACCCCATGGACTATATAGTCCATGGAATTGTCCAAGCCAGAATACTGGAATGTGCAGCCTTTACCTTCTCCAGGGGATCTTTCCAACCCAAGGATCAAACCCAGGTCTCCAGCATTGCAGGTGGATTTGTTACCAACTGAGCCACAAGCAAAGCCCAAGAATACTGGAGTGGGTAGCCTATCCCTTCTCCAGCGGATCTTCCCAACCCAGGAATCAAACCGGGGTCTCCTGCATTGCAGGACGATTCTTTAGCAACTGAGCTATCATGCTAGACTCTCATAATCATACCATGATCATATTGTATACATATATGCTGTTTTCAATTTCTCTTATTCTCTCTTAAACCCTCTTCAGTTAGTATTTCATCTTCACTATTCCACTAAAAGTGCCCTTGTCAAGATCGACCATAGCCTCTACACTGACAGATCTAAGGGTCAGTCCTCACTGCTCATTGTACTTGATCTCCCAGTGGGAATTGTCATACCTAGTTACTCCTTTCTTCCTTAAACACTGAACACTTCTTGCTTTGGCTTTCCAGACTCTGCTCTCTTCCAGTTCATCTCCTGTGACTGACATTTGCTTGGTTTCCCTTACTGGTTTTCTCCTTCTCTAATCAGTGACCTCTAATCACACCGTCATCAGAGCACTGTCCTTGAAAGTCATCTTATCTTTAATTAGATCAGGCTCCTCGGTGATCTCATGTCTTCTCCTGGCTTTAAATACCATACTATATTTAGACAACTTACTAATCTACATCCGCAGGCTTAACCTCTCCCCTGAACTCCAGCCCAATATTTAATTTCCTCCTTGGGATGTCTACCAGGGATATTAAACATAAATGTCCCTAACCCTACTGACCAATGCCTTGTCCATCCTCCTCATTTCTCAAGCCAGGAAACCTGCAGTCATCCATGGCAGTTTCTTTCACACATCAAATCCAAAATCTTGGTAGACCTTCTGCTTTGACATCAGATGTATGCAGACTCTGACCATTTTTCACTATTTCCATTATTGCCATCCTGGTCTAAGCCAAAGCTCCTTTGTGTGCTAGTCACTCAGTCGTGTCCAACTCTCTGTGACCCCATGGACTGTAGCTCACCACGCTCCCCTGTCCATGAAATTCTCCAGGCAAGAATACTGGAGTGGGTTGCCTTTCTATTCTCCAGGGGATCTTCTTAACCCAGGGATTGAACCTGGGTCTCCCACATTGCTGGCAGGTTCTTTACTGTCTGAAACACTGGGGAAGCCCAAGCTACTTTACTTGGATTTTTAGAAGAGTGTCCTAAGTGATACACTCGTTTTCATACTTCACCCTCTAGTCTCCATATAGAGCCAAAGTAGTCAGTTTAAAACTAAAAGCTAAATCACACCACAGTTCTATTCAACCCTCTAATGGTTTTCTATCAAAGTATTGTGGCTAAGTAGCCTGAGACATCTTGATTCTCTGCTATTTCTATCTCTCTGACCTCACCTGGTCCTCTCTCCTTCACTTCCTCTACTCTAACCATGCTGACCTCCTTGTCATTCCTCAGACACAGGAATCAAGGTCTACTTCAGACTCTATCACATGCATTCCTCTCTTCCTGGGATACTCTTCATACAGATACCTATATGACTAGCTTCCCTGGTAGCTCAGCTGGTAAAGAATCCACCTGCAATGCAAGTAACTCTGGTTCAATTCCTGGGTCAGGAAGATCCCCTGGAGAAGGGATAGGCTACCCTCTCCAGTATTCTTGGGCTTCCCTGGTGGTCCATTGTGTTGCAAAGAGTCGGACACATGAGCGACTTTCACTTCACATGACTAGCTCCCATTTTTCTTTTAGATATTTAGTCAAATATTACTTTCTCAGCAGCTCTGCCTCTATCTGTTACCAAGTAGTTCTTTTTAAAAAATCCTACTGTAGATGTCAAATAAAACTTTTTATGTATTTTGGGCACTGGAAAATGACTAAAAGCAGGTGGATACTGAAGAAAGTCAATGCTTGGAAGAAGAGAGGTGTTGCGTGACTTCCTAGTTTTTAGAGGTTTCATCTCAGGCCTAGGTCTGCCCTGTTTAGATTTATTAAAACTCTTTTACCAGGCCCAGAGTCTTACTGGTTTAAGGTAATCACAGACTTCTTGGAAAAATCCCAGAAAAACAACAACATCAGCAATGGAGCCAGAGGATAGCCCAGAATTCTGTCTGTGAATAAACTTTGTTAAAATCTCCAATAGGCCTCTGTAACATGCAAGTGTGGGTCAGATTTCAAGCAGCCAGTTTGCTCTGAATGAGCTGAGTGAGATGTGAGCTGCAAAGGAGGCAAACGCACAGTTTGCACACAGCCCAAGTGTTCTTCTCACTTAAAATCAAATCAATACTCTTCACAGGAAAATATCAAAATCTCAACAGCATATTTCTAATACCCAGGCCATACTCCAAAATTATTGGACATATGAAGAAATAGGAAAAATGGGACTTATTCTAAAATGAGAAGAAAATCAATGGAGATTGCCACCAAGATGACCCAGATGTTGTAATTAGTAGATAAGGATTTTAAACCAGCCATTATAAAAATGTCCAAGGTTGCAAAGAAAACCAGGTGCATGATGAAAAGACAGAAAGCAAATTATAAACTTTTATTTAGAAATAGAATAGTTTTCTACAGAGATATAGAACTTAATAAAAAAAAGAAACAATTCTAGAATGTAAAAATACAGTATCTGAAATTTGAAAGTTGACTGGCTGCACTTCACAGTTGAATGGATATGGCAGAAGTGTCAATGAACTTCAATAAAGATTAATAGAAATTATCTAATCTGTAGAACAGAGAGAAAAATGATTTAAAAATCTACCATATATATAATAGTAGTCCCAGAGAAAGAACAGAGGGAGAATGGAGCAGAAAAATTTTTTTTTAAAAAACAGTGACTGAAATTTTCCCAAATATAGTGAAAGATAGTTATCATCTTCTTAGACCAGGTTTTAAAAATTCCACCTCTTATCTCTTCAGTTTTTCATATCATCCTTTCTGCTTAATTTTTTCTATGTCACTTGCCTCCATCTAATATATGAGATATGATATAGGGTTTAATGCATGAGGACAAGCATTTTTACATATGTTTTCATTGCTGTACGCTCAGTGTCTACACCAACACCCATCATATGGTAGGGATCAAAGAAAATTACTGAGTGCTGAAAAAAATGAAGCTTACTGGTGTTTCCAACTTAGAATACAAAATTTCTAAGTGTCATCCCTGAGTGTATGGTCCTTATGTTCAAATGACATTAGGTCTATGAGTATGACATGATAGGGAAATATGGACAGAGGTTTTTTTCTCTCTGATTTCCCAAGTTGGTTTTTTTTGGAACTCATCACACTGAAGTCAGTGAGCTGGTGACTCTTTCCTGGATTCAGCAAGTTTGAAAGTAGATTGAGGAATTCACCTCAATTCTTGTCTGCTCTTGTTTATGTATCTCCCAAGTTGCCCCCTGGGGTGGAAACTGAAATCTCTAAGGCACATATACAAAGTTTGTATTCCGAAGCATATTCCTAACACTGTGTTACATGTGTCAGAATTCATCAAGCGTCAGATGAATCCTGGGAAGCAGATGAACATGTCCTCTACCTGACACCTTCCTGCTGTGCACCACCCCCGTCTCTTCCTCAGATATCTGAGTCGGAACAAAACCATTTAGGTGATGCTGAGTTCTCTGTGTGCCATCCCTCTGGGTGAAGGCAGACATGTGACTGGGTTTGCTCACCTTGATGTTGTGAAGGACTCTCCTGGGAGACACTGGGAAGGAGGGCAGCTTCACTCGGGTGCGTGGCCCCTCTGTGTCAGGTTGACCTGCAGCTGCCCCAGCCCTGATCTTCATAAAAAAGGCAAGTGATTTGTAAGGAACCCAGGAGTATGATCAACACAACCAAACAGTCTCTCCTCTTTTCTCTTCCTTTGTTTCTTCCACTAAAAACGTGTACTAATTGTTTGCCTCAGCCAGGCACTGTACTAGATAGAAGTGATCCCTGCCCCTGTGGAGCATAGAGTTGAAGGAGGATCTAGGAAAAGAACTGGCTGATCAATATACAATGTAGCTAGTTATCACAAGGCAGGGGTCCCCACCCTCTGGGATCTAATGCCTGATGGTCTGAGTTGGAACTGATATAATTATAACAGAAATAAAGTGCACAATAAATGTAATGTGCTTGAATTATCCCGAAACCATTTCCCTCTCTGCTGTCCATGGAAAAATTGTTTCCCCCTAACTGGTCCCTGGTGCCAAAAAGGTTGGGGACCTCTGTCATAAGAGATCCAGGAACAAAATGCATAAGAACACATAACCAGCTACCTGACCTAGTTTTGTGGGAACAGAGAAGGCGTTCTGGAGGAGGCTGACACCTGCAGAAATTCACCAGCTGAAGGAAGGAGAATAAGAAAGAGGAGGCAAAGAGGCGAGATCTAGCACATGGAGAGGCACAGAAGCAGAGGGTGCCAGGTGTGTCCAGAATACGAGCATTGCTTTGGTTTGGCTGGAGATTGCAATATTGGAGTGAGGAAGAGCAGGAAGAGAAAATGCCAGATAAATAGAGGGGCTCCCTGTCTGAAAGGATGGGAAAACATTAGCAAAATATCTATACAGTCTTTGTTCTCAGAGCAAGGGAAGTAATTGAGGAATCTTTGGCAGAGTGATGAGGTGGTCAGGTTTTATTTTAGGAAAATTTTTTCACCACATTGTGTGAAATGTATTTGTGTGTGCTGTGCAAAACTGGAGGAGGGAAGAAAGGATGGGTGGGAGCTGTTGGACTAATAAAGGCAAGAAATTCTGGGCCTTGAACTGTAGTTCAGGTTGGGCAGAGGAACAGAGAATAGATTTGAGAGATGTCTATTCTCTGTTCCTCTGCCTTAACCGTGCTTATCAGTGGAATTTGGAGATTAATTTTGGCTGCTCCTGTTCAAAAGATTGAAGGTGCAAACACTTTAAGGGGTTTGCTAAAAGACTGCCCACTGGCCAATCGTAGTTGTAGTCAGGGCTAGTTGAAGAGGTGGATATGAGCCAGGGAGGACTGAGGCAGTCCCAAGAGCTTGAGCCTGGAGCAATGCTAGAGGGGCTGGAGGTCAAGCTGCACTTGATAGACTGTGCTAGATGGAGACAGAACTATCAGAAAGCATAGAGCTCCAGGAGTAGGGATCAGGAGCCAAGGGGGTGAAGAAGGAAGTTGAAGATGCTCAGAGCAAGCAAGCATAGAGTTTCTTTTCCATAGAGGTAAGACATAAAGCATGCCGTGGAATGAGTTTTGGAGATATATAAGGAAGACTGTAGCTGGCCTTTTTTGAAGAGACAGCCTTTTGTCCTTTTCATTTCAGCTGGTCTCCCTTGAACTCCTTCATTGGTTTCAGGACACTGGAACCCAGGGTAAAATCCTACCCTTTATTTCAGTCAGCCAGGAGGTGCTCTGCCTTCTGCTTCAGCTGACTGAGGCGTTCTCTGCCTGAAACTTAGCTAAGGCAGGCTGCTCTGCCTTCCACTTCAGGCAGACAAGAGTGACTGTTTCCTTGTTTTCATCCTGCTGGTGTGAATTCGAGGCCTCATGCCTGCCCTCTTCCCAGGTGTCTTAGTGGATAAAGAATCCACCTGCAATGCAGGAGACACAGGAGATGCAGGTTCAATCCCCTGGAGGAGAGCATGGCAACCCATTCCAGTATTCTTGCCTGGAGAATCCCATGGACAGAGGAGCCTGGCGGGCTACAGTCCATAGGGTCGCGAAGAGTCGGTCACAACTGAAGTGACTGGGCACACATGCCTGCCCTACCTTGCCTTGGCTTCAGATAGATTTTTCTGAATGACCCAGCTGGCTCTGGTATTCCCATTCTGTATTAGCCCATGCACTGTCATTGCTGAGCCCTCATTCACTTTCGGTGAGAACACTTGTTTTCTCTGTTCGTTTGAAGCTGAACTGTCTGGCCATGCCACTCTCCAGGTGGAGCATTAGGTGTTGTTTCATCAATACTGTGATCCATATTCTGCTCCTTCTACTCTTCCATTCCTCAGTCCTCACTCACACCTTGCTCTGTGTGATATATAACTGTGCCAGGGAGCTAGTATTGTTGCTCTCTTTTTCTACCCCTGGAACTTGCTTTTTATTTTCTCTGGGTCAGAAAACACAGACATTCTGGCCTGCTGGAGAAGAAAGAGAGGCGAATTTTTTTTTTTTAAATCTATCCTTTTATTACTTTCTGATTGGACAGAAGTCTAAATAATTGAATTTACTTCTTAAGGTGCTTCTAAACTCCTAATTAAGTATGGAGATAGGATGGATGATTTGGAGCTGGTGATTCTAAAATAATCCTTACATGAGAAAAATGAGAAAATATGAAATTCACTTGAAAAATTTGTGATTCTCCTAAATACCAAGGAAAAATATATAGCTTGTACCCCGAGGACCATGACCCAATACCATACCCAATTCTGTTTCTCACAGCCTAATAATATTTTCCCCCTCAGAGGCCCCTCTGCAAGGACCCTGGGATGTTGATGAGTTATAAGACTGGTGTGTATGTGTGTGTGTATGCACGTGCTTATGGGCTATAGCCCACCAGGCTCTTTTGTACTTAGGGATTCTCTAGGCAAGAATACTGGAGAGGGTTGCCATGCCCTCCTCCAGGGGATCTTCCCAACCCAAGGATGGAACCCAAGTCTCCTGCATTGCAGGCAGATTGTTTACTCTCTGAGCCACCTAGGCCCCAATCAGTGTGATGCTGCTATTTATTAGTTCAGCTTCTGGACTTTAGAGAAAGACAATAGGCCACGTTGCTCTTTCCTTAACTGCCTTATGTTTCTGGATAGGAACAAGGTAAATCAACGCAAGCTTGTCATAAACTTTATTTGCTCTTGTCATTTTTGCTCCCTCTCATTTTTACCTTCCAGCTCTCCATACATTGCTTCTCTGAGTAAAGGCTGAAATTTTCCCAGAAATATGGTTCGAGGCCAAGAAGAGGCATTTTGTTACTCTAAGGAAGGCACCAAGGTACCTTCTGAAGATGAAGAGATGAACCATGAAAATCTAGAGTAGAGCCAAATTGGCCAGGTCAAGAGGAAAATATTCTTTAAGACGCCCTGAGATAACAAGTTGAAGATATATCTGTATTTGTATTCATATCATTCTCAATTCTCATGTTCACCCAATTGCATACTTTTCTCTGCGTAAATTGTCAATTTACATAAGAAGTTATGATAAGATCAAATTCATTTCTCTGGGACATTTTGAAATTTTATTGAAAAACATAGCTTTCTTTTTCCTTTTTATTTGTGTTTTAATTTTCCACATAGCTTAATGGTATGAACATGACAGGAAAGAGATTTAATTTTTATACCTAAGAGCTTTGTTTTGGTAGAATTTGATGCATTATAATGTATTGAGAATCATTTAACTGCATACTTCAGCAGCAATATGAAAAATTCAAGAAATGAATTTTCTGACACAAAATGCTACATTACAGGAAAATTACTTTTCTGAAAGATAACATTTTCACTTCCCTAAATGAAAAATATATAAATAACTTGTTCCAGTTTGTTGAAAGGTAAAACAAATATTTGTTTTAAGTGGAACCATTTAGAAACAAATTGGGTAACTGTGATATTTTGTGAGTGTAATGACATTTCAGCCTTTACTGGTATTTTAACTCATTTTTTTTTTTAAACCCTCTTTTTAGTTCTATATATTTCAAAATGTTTAAAAAGATCCAGGGAAATTAGGAAATAGGATAAATTCAAACACATAATTTATACTTTCCTTTTATTTCTAGCTATTTCTTTCTACACTTTGACATGATAGAAGAGGGAAAAGAATTAATGTTTATTGATAGACTACATCTGCACTTGGGCCTGTGCTAACCATTTCCATGTTAGCCCATTTTAGCTTCAGGAATTGTTCACTAGTTCTAATTATTCCCATTTTTTCATGGGAAGAAACTGAAGCACAAGTTCACACAGCTACTTGGTGAAGAGCTAGGTCTTGAAATCAGAACTCTGATTTCAAAATGTGTTCTCTGGACAGCTACATGTAAAAGAGTGAAATTAGAGCACTCCCTAACACCATAAGAAAAAATCACTTCAAAATGGATTGGAGACCTAAAAGTAAGGCTGGATATTGTAAAACTCTTAGAGGAAAACATATGCAGAACACTCTCTGACATAAACTGAAGCAGGATCATTTTTGAGCCCCCTCCTAGAATAATGAAAATAAAAACAAAAATAAACAAGTGAGACCTAATTAAACTTAAAAGCTTTTATACGGCAAAGGAAACTATATACAAAATAAGAGTACAACACACAGAATGGGAGAAAATATTTGCAAATAAAACAATTAACCTGGAACCAGGTCTTTCACACTGCAGGCAGATTGTTTATCATCTGAGCCACGAGGGAAGCCTAAGAATACTGGAGTGTATAGCCTATCCTTTCTCCAGTGGATCTTCCCCACCCAGGAATTGAGCTGGGGTCTCCTGCATTGCAGGTGGATTCTTTACCAGCTGAGCTGCCAGGGTCGGTTTTTGATATTTCTCTGGGCAAACTTGATTCCAGCTTGTGCTTCATCCAGCCGAGCATTTTGCATGTTGTACTCTACATATAAGTTAAATAATCAGGGTGACAATATACAGCCTTGATGTACCCTTTTCCCAATTTGGAACCAATCTGTTGTTCCATACCCAGTTCTAACTGTTGCTTTTTGATCTGGACACAGGTTTCTCAGGAATCAGGTAAGGTGGTCTGGTATTCCCATCTCTAAGAATTTCCAGTTTGTTGTGATCCACATAGGCAAAGGCTTTGGCATAGTGAATGAAGCAGAAGTAGATGGTTTTCTGGAAATTCTCTTACTTTTTCAATGATCCAACAGATTTTGGCAATTTGATCTCTGGTTCNGCCTCCTCTCACCTTTGCCACACCTGCTTCTGGTGACATCTCCAGCAGCAACTGAATCTTTTCTGGAGTGCCAGCTCAAGGCATTCTTTGCTGTGGTTCTGGCCTCATGTTTGGGCCTGCCTCCTGCAATACCCTAATCGCCAATGTCCCTCCAGCCCCAGGAGTGGTAGTGGCTTCCTGCTGTTGCTAATTTACAGTTTGTCTCATTGTCCCCTAAATGGTTTACAAGCTCATTTATCACCGGATAACCAGTTCCTGGTATCAATTCTATCTGTTTATGAGACTCGAGTGGTATCCTTTTTCCTAACTGGACCTCAGTGAAAACAGTTTTTCCCAAGGAAATCAATCCATAATCCTTAATAGTTTCATTGATCATGTAGCAAATAATAATCAGTTAGAATAACAGTAACAAGGGTGAATATTAACTGTTCACAGCCAGTTAATGAAAATCATTAGAGAAATAGGTTTTTAAATGTAGATCAAAGCAATTTTATTTGAAGCTCTGAGGAGTTAATATAAAACTATGATCCAGAGGGATGAGCATAATCTTGTCAGGATGAACATTTTTCTTTATGGACAGAGACCATTGGAATTCAAACATGTATTTTGAATGCTGACTCTTTAATTTTGAAAGAAAGCTGCATGTGTAAAACTGATAACAGGAAAAAAAAAACTATTATTTTCTCTTTGATGTTCCAATACTTTCATTTCCTTCTTCTGAATATGAGGCTGGATATGGAGGGTTAGATGTGGAAAAGATTTTTAGGGAGGTCAGCTCCCTTTTTCCACCTATTGTGCAGCCTCAGATGGGCTGTGTGGATAATGCAATGCAAGCATTTGCACAGCTGAGGTACGGTCCGAGAAAAAAAAACTTATGGTATTTGGAGTTTTATAAACTCTAAGGAATATTAATATTATTGTTAACATTATAATCTATGTTGATATCTGTCATTACTAGATGCTTTATATATATTATCTCATGAATCTTCATAATATCCTTTAAACTTGGTATCATTTGACCTATTTTATGGATGTGTAATGGAGGATAGATGTGTAAAGCAAGGGAGGCAAAATAATATGCCCAGTGTTTCAGAGAGTAAATACTAGAGCTGGATATCAAGTCCATGTCTGTTGGATCAGATCCCTCTTTTTCCCCCCACACTGTGTCACTACTCATAAAACTAAATTTCTATTTTAATATAGGACCTGAAAATAAAGATGATGATAAAATTGATAGTATATAGATAGAGCTTTCTAAAATCTATTATAGTTTAAATTTTTCTATGTTCCTTGGAAGTGGAGAATGTGAATTATTTTTCTTGACTGTTCTCTTCTGAAGGGAGAAGTTCTAAGAATTGTGAGATAGAGTCTATAGAAGATAATGGTCAGACCTCCTAATTTTATGGTGAGAATCTTCAGTCCAGAGATAGAAAATGATTCAAGCAAAGAAGTTACTACCTCTCAGAATCTCCATTCAAGGACAGGCATTAGGTATTCAATGAGACTTCAACGAGGGAGAGGAGAATGGAGTTTAAGTGAAACCCTTGGACAGGCCTGCTTACTAAATGCAGCAGATGGACTTCCTGTTACATTTAGCAGGGTCCCCAGTGTGGACTGCTCCTGCATGTTCCTTTGAAAATTCTAAGAAAAAAGGACTCTTGGGAGGAAGGAGACAATTGAAGGTGCTAGGTATCTGAAGGCACTGATAGGCTCCCTCTTAGGAAAATCAACACTTCTGATCAACACATGGGGAGAATCCTGTAGTTTCCTAAAGGCCATCTTGGATTGAAAGGCCAATTGCCACAAATTGGGAGAAAATCAAAGCATAGCTCCCAGTTTAGTCTTGGGAACCTGATCAAGAAATAGGGTGATTTTTAAGGTCATTGTGTATAATATCCTTTTATGAATCATCTCATAAGAAATTTTTCTGAAGAGCTGAAAGTAGGAATCAAAATATAATCCCAAGAAAGTGAGTACCCAGGACAAATGTAATGTTTCTATGCAGCCTCAGAAATGTCTAAGAGTTGAAACCAGCTATAAATCTTATTTATACCTAAGTATGCTATAAATCCAATCCATCAGATTCTGGGGTATAGTGATTATAGGCTGAGATTAGGGTTAAACAGACATGAATTGTGCAATTGCTCTTTATTCTTTTGTATGACCTTGGGTCTGTGACCTACTTAACTGATATTAGTCTCAGTTTTTTAAATCTCTAAAATGGGAGATAATAATACCCTTTGCTTGGCTAATGTCATTAGAGGTGTCTAGTCCAACTAACAAAAGCTATATCGTTTCCTCTGTAATTACATGATGTAGTTGCTCTGAGAAAAAGGTTACAGTGTCTCCCCCATCAATTAAGGCAATCTGTCACACTTGATTAATTCAGCCCACTCCAGTGCACTCAGCAACTTGATACATTTACAAAGGGACACCTACATACCAGGGGAATGTGCTGCCTTGGGTAATAGTTAAAGAAATCAGCCACTGGTTGTCAGTATTTGAAGGCTCTGTTATCCAATTAAATGTCTGTGGCTAATGGGATTCTTGATAAGCTACACAAATAGACAATGATTTTTCTCTTTATTGATGAGTAACAGTGAAATAATTTTGCAATATACTCATTACAAAAGTGACCACAGTAAGAAGGTATGAAAAGGGCAGAATATTTGAATTAGTTTATGATAAAGAGAAAATTGAGTGACTTTCCATGTGATATTTTGCTTCATGGATAACTTTGCCTGGCTTTAGCCCTTAATTGGAGAAGGAAATGGCAACCACTCCAGTATTCTTGCCTAGAGAATCCTGTGGAAAGAGGAGCCTGGTGGGCTGCTGTCTATGGGGTTGCACAGAGTCGAACATGACTGAAGTGACTTAGCAGCAACAGCAGTAGCAGCAGCAGCCCTTAGTTGGGCTTCCCTGATGGCTCAGAGGTAACAAATCTGCCTACAATACAGGGAAGGCAGGTTCATTCCCTGGCTTGGTAAGATCCCCTGGAGGAGGAACTAACAACCACTGCAGTATTCTTGCCTGGAGAATCCCATGGATAGAGGAACCTGGTGGACGTCCATGGGGTCGCAAAAAAGTTAGCGACTTAGCGACTAAACAGCAACAACAAAGCCCTTAGCTGCATCTTTAATTCTCAAAACCATCCTGTGGCAATTTGTTTCTGTTCAGCTGTCTTTCCCTTTCCCATCCCAAGAGAATGGGGACCTGTCATTGGGGACCTGTCATTGTCTGATAGATGAGTCCCTGCTTTAAACAGAGTGGCAATGAAGATACAAGATAATTGTGTCATAAAACTCAATATGGTGACATTTTCCCCTTTTCCTTTGATGCTATTTTAATACATAAAAGTAATACATACACAGCACATAATATTTAGTATCGAGAATCAGGTAACAAAGGAAATAACATCATTCATAACCAGCTGTGGTCATTTTTAAAACAAAAAATGATTTGACTTCCAGGTTTAGAAGCATTAAACAAAAAAAGGAATGATGTTCTCAGACGGCTTGATGAATTGTGTAGTAGGGCTCTAAGTGATAGTCACAGTAAAAGAAAATAAGGGGACTCAATCAGTCTGAAGAAAAATATCTGTAGGCAAGATATGTATCCAGTTTTGTTAAAAATAAAAGCTATTTTAATTTGTGCTTTTTAATCAGAAATAGGAAAAGCCTCATTACGATTAAATGAAATGTTATAAGGACTAAAATAAGCATTAATATGAACAGAACCAGAGTATGGAAATCAGATCACTATTTGTTTTTAATTGGGGTGTGGTTGCTTTACAATGTTGTATTAGTTTCTGCTGTACAATTAAGTGAATCAGCTATATGTAGACATATATCCCCTCCCTCTTGGACCCTTCCAACCCCTTACCTACATTGCATCCATCTCTGTCATCACAGAGCCCCGAGCTGAGCTCCCAGCAGATCACTTATTGCTTGTATAGCAACATAATTATTCCAATTAGAAGTAGAAAAACATCAAGTACATTAAATTAAAAGTATAACCATTTCCTTGTACAGTGTTCTTCAAGTTAAAAAGTTTAAATTTGTTATGATTGTCCCTTATTGTAATTATGATGTAATTATTGGCGTTATTTATTGATGTAATTTTTCCCACTTTAGACATGAGGAAAATGAGGCTTAGTCAACTACTCATGCCCTAAAATGAGCTACTACCCTGTGTTGCATATTATGTTGTACCTTATGACAGATTGCAATATTTCCATAGAGTAGATCACATGACTACATCGTGTAATTGAATGTTATCCAACTCTTATAGTTCAAAAATATTTTTTAAATTTGTAGGAAAAACTCAAAAGCTTAGAGAGAGCCATATTGATAAAATGGAAAAAAAACCAAAAAACAAAAACATGAGTTGGGACTAATTGGTCCATCCATCATGTGCCAATCTCTGAAGCCTCTCAACAGAACCCTGAGAACTGTTTAAAAACTGTTCCCACAATTCGATTTGCTGTTATGGTTATTTATGGTGTTTGTTTGTTTGTATGTTTTGTTATTTATGGTGTTATGTTATGTATGTTTGTTTGTTTGTTTGAAGTGAAAGACAAAAGCTATAAATGAACAATGGATAGATATTTTATAAAAGAAACTCTGACCCACA
This sequence comes from Neotragus moschatus, assembly GCA_006410615.1. Lineage (NCBI taxonomy): Eukaryota > Metazoa > Chordata > Mammalia > Artiodactyla > Bovidae > Neotragus > Neotragus moschatus. The sequence goes on from SJYA01002050.1 coordinate 134,022, forward strand.
GTGTGTAGTAACTGGCCTGGAAACCAACCCATTTTCTAGACTAACCAGCTTAGGGAGACAATCTACTGTCTGGAAGTCAGACTTACAGGAATTTAGACCATTGTCTCTGACTGGTTAACTCAGGATGCCACTAGAAAACTGCTGGAATGATCAACCCCCAAATGGCCAGGACTTGATGAATAGTGGATGGCTTCCCTAATTTTTGTTGCTGCTTCCAACTTAAGGCCAATCAGAGAAAGCCAAGCATGGACCCCTAATTAATCATGCAGGATGCCTCACTTCTAGTTAGCCCACCTCCAACTTTCTCAAGCTTTAAACTCCCAATCCAGGCACACCTGAGACTTCTTTTCTTTCCACTATAAACCTTTACCATTCTTCTGCCTGCCTCTGAGCCTCTGCCAAAACACAAGTAATGCTAACTGACATTCTTGCTATCTCAAGCTTTGAATAAATACATTGCTTTTCTCATTTGGGTGATCTTTTAAAAATTTTCTACACAAGAAAAGCTTTATTATTTTTATTAAAATGATGCATGATCATTATCAAAAAGCTCAAGCAATATAAGAGTGGAAAATATAATCTCATCAGCCAGACATAATCACCATTACCGTTAGATGAATATAAGACCAGATATTTCTTTGTGTCTACAGACAGACAAATAAATATCAATAGATAGATTGATAGAAGAGTAGGTGCTGAGATAGATGAATGGAAATGATTGTCATATAATGGCATCACAGAACACATTCTATTTTAAATTAAATTTAATACACTATTTTAAGAAATGAAAATAAACAGAAGTGAGCTGAGCACCCAATAACTATTTCTTCCCCAAATATATACTAGTTCCTAATAGATTATGTTCAGTTCAGTTCAGTTCAGTTCAGTCGCTCAGTCATGTCTAACTCTTTGCGATTCCATGAATTGCAGCACGCCAGGCCTCCCTGTCCATCACCAACTCCCACAGTTCACTCAGACTCATACCCATCGAGTCAGTGATGCCATCCAGCCATCTCATCCTCTGTTGTCCCCTTCTCCTTCTGCCCCCAATCCCTCCCAGCATCAGAGTCTTTTTCCAAGGAGTCAACTCTTCGCATGAGGTGGCCAAAGTACTGGAGCTTCAGCTTTAGCATCATTCCTTGCAAAGAAATCCCAGGGCCGATCTCCTTCAGAATGGACTGGTTGGATCTCCTTGCAGTCCAAGGGACTCTCAAGAGTCTTCTCCAACACCACAGTTCAAAAGCATTGATTCTTCAGCGCTCAGCCTTCTTCATAGTCCAACTCTCGCATCCATACACGACTACTGGAAAAACCATAACCTTGACTAGACGGATCTTAGTCGGCAAAGTAATATCTCTGCTTTTGAATATGCCATCTAGGTTGGTTATAACTTTTCTTCCAAGTAGTAAGTGTCTTTTGATTTCGTGGCTGAAGTCACCATCTACAGTGATTTTGGAGCCCAGAAAAATAAAGTCTGACACTGTTTCCACTGTTTCCCAACCTGTTTCCCACGAAGTGATGGGACTGGATGCCATGATCTTCGTTTTTTGAATGTTGAGCTTTAAGATTATCTTAAAGATAGGTAAAAATAGTGTGAAAAAGTAAAATATGCAAGTCACTCTTTTGAATTCTGGATCTCAAGTTTAATGGTATCAAATGCCTGCCTTTATGAAAAATGGTACAAATTCAGATTAACATTTCTTTCTCCCCCATTGTCCCTCACATCTGAATATCAGTTATTCATATTGGTATATTTGTTTTGTCCAAGTTGGTAATATTTACATTATTTTCTATACAAATATCAGTGGCTGACTTCTATTGAAATCTGTAGATTCTATGACTGTTCTAAACCTGCTGCCTTTTGTCAGCCTTTTTGATTCCCTCTCTCTCTCTTCCTTTCTTTTTCTTTTTTGCTTCAGAGTAGGGGCAGAGGCAAGATTAGGGGAAGCATTCATAAACTCCTGACTTTATGGTTTTCTTTGACAAAGAACTGAAACACTGATTTGCCCTCTTCAGAATTATTGTCAGATATCCTCTACTATGTATAATATTTCACCTGGTTGGAGAAATATCTTGTTTTTCTGGTAGAATATACTAGGCCTTCAGTTAATTCACTCAATATGTAGGTTTGGGAAATTGTATCCCTGCTAGCTTTTTCTTATTCTGGCTCACTCATCACATGGCATGACACTTATTCTTATGAATTTGCTTTTTTTTTTTTCTTGCATTCCTCCTTACTTTTTTAGTCTACTTCTCTGCAGATTAAAGATATATAATGAAAATCTCTAGTAGTCATGTACGGACTTGAGAGTCAGACCATAAAGAAGGCTGAGCACTGAAGAACTGATGCTTTCAAACTGTGGTGCTGGAGAAGACTCGAGAGTCCCTTGGACAGCAGGGAGATCAAACCAGTCAGTCCTAAAGGTGATCAACCCTGAAAATTCATTGAAAGGACTGATGCTGAAGCTGAAACTCCAGTACGTTGGTCACCTGATGCAAAAAGCTGACTCATTGGAAAAGACCCTGATGTTGGGAAAGAGTGAGGGCAGAAGGAGAAGGGGACCACAGAGGATGAGATGGTTGGATGTCATCACTGATTCAATGGACATGAGTTTGAGCAAACTCCAGGAGACAGTGAAAGACAGGGAAGCCTGATGTGCTGCAGTCTATGGGGTCACAAAGAGTTGGACATGACTTAGCAACCAAACAGTAACAACAAATGAAAATCCCAAGATTTGGAGGGCTCACCTTCTTTCCCCAAGGTGGTTCTCAGGAGCCAATAATTGTAGTAAAAATGTTAGAATCTGTGCCAAGTCGTACTCAGATTTCCTACATCTTCCCTCAATCTACCACTTTTCAAAGTTGATAACTTTTGCAGCTTTTGAACTTCCCCCATTTTCCTGCTTTCTACTCTAATTTTTCCAGTGTTGGAAGGGAAAGTCAGTAAACGTAAACATCAGGAGCATTGGATGGGAGTGGTATACAAATTCTTTACATCAGTGGTCTCTAACCTTTGAGTGAAGGAGCAGAGAATCTCATGAAAGGTGCAGAGTTTTTGAAGGAGGTTTTCAAATGCATTTGCATTCCAAAAATTGTCTGCAGGCTGAATAAAAACAGTACTTATGTATTAGTATATTTCAAATGAATTCAGGTGCTGTTTTATGGTGAATAAAATGGAAAGTAATTTACATGCCTTACTGAATTCTTTATAGCTCTTTGTCATTATGTATTTAGGTGAGGCAATATAGAAGTACTAAGCAGCTGCAGACAGAAAGTCATGTCACCATGTAACCTTGAGAAAGTTATTTAACTACTGTGAGTCCCACCATAAAGTGAGTTGATAATAGTGTCTGTCTTACAAGGTTGTTATAAGCCTAAAGGAAATAATCCATGCAAAGCATTTGTCGTGATGCCAGTTACCTCATGAACACTCAATGTCAGGACTACAGTTGCAATCAGTGGATACTATCATATGAAGATCTAATAATTGTTTGGAAGAGGATATTCTTATTTTAATGTTGGAATCACAGCAGGGCCAGATAAGCTTCTTGCCTCTTTGGACATGGCTTATCTACTTCCATTAGATTAAATTACAAAACACACACACACACACACACACAAAAAGATTAAATTATATAAGTGTGTCAGCTGCAAGGAAATGTATTGAGCATGCTTCCAAAGAAACAAAGCTGATGGCAGTTTAGCAGGTAGCATGTGGCATCTATTTGAATGCATGAGATGTCCCAGATTGATTTCCAGAAGAAGCAGACACTGACTGAAGATTAGCATGAGGAATTTTATTTGGAGGGCTCTCAGGAGCAATACAGAGGAAGGAAGGGGAAGAAAGTAAGATCGGGCAGAAGAAGAAGTGAGGTATTGATTCAGTTTTTTAAAAGATTTTTTTTTTGATGTGAGCCATTTTTTAAAGTTCTTATTGAATTTGTTTTTAATATTGCTTCTGTTTCGTGTTTTGATTTTGGGGGCCCCAAGGCATGTGGGATCTTTGTTTGCTGACCAGGGTTTGAACCCACACCCCTTGCACTGGAAGGTAAAATCTTAACCACTAGACCACCATGGAAGCCCCTGATTCCATTTCAAAGAAGGCCATAGCTGACTCCCACAGAGAGCTCTGAAGTTATGATAGCCCACCAAAGTGGTCTCAAGTTGTGACAAGGAGGGCTGTGCCTTTATATTCTCACATTGGCCAGTGCTTACATGCCACTTGCATACCTCTGCTTGAGGCAACTGTCCTCAGTTGAGGGTAGTTTCTGGTGAGGGCTCAGCTTGAAGCAGACAGCTGGTAGTCTCCTGGCAGGTGGGGGCAAAAGTTCTTCAGGTCTAATAGGGATTTGAGTGGGCACAACAGAATCCTCTCCATTAGCTATGGCCTGCTCTTGAGAAATCATGTGTTCTCTTCTCAAAATAGTTCTGAAATAGCATTCAAAATAAATTTCAGAGCGTTTACTTGCTGCTTTAAAACATGCATCTAACTATTTTTATTGTATAATCTGATCATGAGATGCAATAGATAATGAAAAATATCAATGTTTTGTTTAGTGGAAATGCATTTAATATGTGATTAACATGGTTTGAGCTGTTGACTGTAGATGCTGCATTGAGTCTGATTGAACCTGGCTATGCTGCTGCTGCTGCTAAGTCACTTCAGTCGTGTCCAACTCTGTATGACCCCATACACAGCAGCCCATCAGGGTCCCCTGTCCCTGGGATTCTCCAGGCAAGAACACTGGAGTGGGTTGCCATTTCCTTCTCCAATGCATGAAAGTGAAAAGTGAAAGTGAAGTCACTCAGTCGTGTCCGACCCTCAGTGACCCCATGGACTGCAGCCTTCCAGGCTCCTCCATCCATGGTATTTCCAGGCAAGAGTACTGGAGTGGGGTGCCATTGCCTTCTCCGGAACCTGGCTATACATCTATAAAGACTATATATACATATGTATATATTTGCACACATATATTCAGATCTGTTTTGTGAGCAAGCTTGATTTTTACATGCACATGTAAGAGCAGCATTTTGTCTCAGGTCAGTGACAGGCGCTGTAGGAAACATAAAGAATCAGAAGCATCCCAGTCTTCAGTGAACTAAGAGGAGATAAAACATCTCCACAGTGATTGTTTGTAGCAGACCACTTTCAAAAATCAGTCCTGAATATACATTGGAAGGACTGATGCTGAAGCTGAAACTCCAATACTTTGGCCACCTGATGCAAAGAGCTGACTCATTGGAAAAGACTCTGATGCTGGGAAAAACTGAAGGCAGGAGGAGAAGGGGACGACAGAGGATGAGATGGTTGGATGGCATCACCGACTCCATGGACATGAGTTTGGGTGGACTCTGGGAGTTGGTAATGGACAGGGAGGCCTGGAGTGCTGTGGTTCATGGGGTCACAAAGAGTCAGAAAAGACTGAGTGACTGAACTGTACTTGCAAAAAGACTTAAGAGGCCTGACATGGGCATGACAGGATAGATAGAAGAGCAGTGTATTCAGGAGGTGGCTGTGTGTAGCCAAATTCAAGTCCCAGCTCTGTTACCTCCTAGCTCTGTGACATTAGACAAAGTACTTAAGTGTATGTGCCTCACTTTCCTTATCTGTGAAATGGGTTTAATAGTATCAGTACTACAGGGTTGTTAGGAGGGTTACCTAAGTTAATACACAGGTATGAGTTTTGTCTATGATCCAGTGCAAGAAACATGATCCTTTTTTCTTTAAAATAATCAGATTACTATACTCAGAACTCCTCCTTTTTGAGTCAGAATTGAAATTTATGTTTTTGCAGCGAATCTAGAGTTGTATGAGAATCACAATATTTTGTTGTTGTTAAATCTGCAAAGAATCTCCTTTTCCTTTTTAAACTGAACAATAGTTAATTTACAATAGTGTGCTAGTTGTAGGTATACAGCAACGTGATTCAGTTATGTGTGTGTGTATTTATGTAGTATATTCTTTTTCAGATTCTTTTACATTATAGATTATTACAAGATAATGAACATAACCTGTGCTATACAATAAACCTGTTGGTTTATTTATTTTGTATATAGTGGGATGTATCTGCTTTTCTCTCTGACTTACTTCAATTAGCATAATATCCACTAAGTCCATCCATTCTGTACAAATGGCAATATTTCATTCTTTTTTATAGCTGAGTGATATTCCATTGTGTATATATCTATTCACAGATTCACAGGGAAACCTGGCATGCTACAGTCCACGGGGTCATGTAGAATCAGACACGACTTGGTGACTGACAACAAATTCTTTACCCATTCATCTGTTGGTAGACATTTAGATTGCTTCCATATCTTAGGTGTTATAAATAGTGCTGCTATGAACATTATATATATTAATATCTTTTCAAATTAGAGTTTTTGTCTTTTCCAGATAAATGCCTGGGAGTGGGATTGCTGGATCATTTGGCAACTATATTTGTAGTTTTTTTTAAAGGAAGCTCCATATCATTTTCCATAGTGGTTGTACCAATTTACATTCCCACCCACAGTGTAGGAGTGTTCCCTTTTATCCCTACTCTCTCTAACAAATTGAGAATCACAATGTTGAAGAATACTTGAAGCATAGCCTGGTCTGCAGTGCACACTGGTCATCACTGTCACATGCACTTCCCCTGCTCGCCATCAAAGGGGAATTTAGATTTTCTTTTGAGGCTAAAATCTACATACTGTAGTCTTGGACCTTCTCAGATACACCTTGCTGTCATCTCATCTGAGACTGGCATCTTCCTGGTTGTAGACCATGGAGCAGCACCTCATTCTCCATCACTTCTGAACTTTCCAGACTACTGCTCCCCCATTCTCCAGAAAAAGTCTCTCAAAACCTTTCTTGTCTAAGGGCTAATTCATTACCTTTCCCAACCCTGGGGTATTAGGAGATTCAGATATACTTCTGTTAAAATGATGCTGTTCCATTCCCAGAGAAAGAATATTGGGCAGGCTGAATGTGAACTCAAAGAAGGCGAGTGTTTTGTTGAGTGATGGGAAGGGAGGTTTCCTGTAAATCAATGTTTTGAAGAGTTATAACATCAAATGAAATCTTGGACTATTCAGATATAACTCAAGTGGAAATAAGTTGGAAAATGAAGAAATTTAGAAGTAGAAGAGAGGAATCTTATTAGAAGAAAAGAAATAATGGAATCCTAAGTATTTAGCCATCCCTTACATTATGATTATCGCATCAAATACCTTGATGAGCATCTGAAAAGCTAATGAAAATAAAATGCTATTGTACATTTACTTTTTCTATTAAAAGACATTCAATTATAGAGGACATTCAATTAATATGTATTTTTGATTCATTAACATTGAACTCATGGCTAACAATATTATAACTTATGATGGAACAAAGCTTATCTAACACACATGTTTTCTCCATAAGATACTTCACAGCCTTCTTGGACTTGAGAACAGCAGCAGTATTCTTGGGGGCCATTTGAAATGGAGAAATCACCAAAAAAAAGTAAAAAAGAAATGCAAATAATACAACACTAAAAAGGCTGAGAAAAAAGGCACTTTATAGTAGGAGAGCTGAAACAGAGATAACTTTACATTATTTGACCTCAGCTGGGACTATGTGCATTGTGTGACTCAAATTTTTCACTGCACTGAGAAGAACCAGAGATCAAATTGCCAAAATCCATTGGATCATCAAAAAGCAAGAGAATTCCAGAAAAACATCTACTTCTGCTTTATTAACTATGCCAAAGCCTTTGCCTGTGTGGATCACAATAAACTGTGGAAAATTCTGAAAGAGATGGGAATATCAGACCACCTGACCTGCCTCCTGAGAAATCTATATGCAGGTCAGGAAGCAACAGTTAGAACTGGACATGGAAAAACAGACTGGTTCCAAATCAGGAAAGGAGTACATCAAGGCTATATTGGCACCCTGCTTATTTAACTTATATGCCAAGTACATTGGGCTGGATGAAGCACAAGCTGGAATCAAGTCCTGGGAGAGATATCAATAAAATCATATATGCAGATGACACTACACTTATAGCAGAAAGTAAAGAAGAACTAAAGAGCCTCCTGATGAAAGTGAAAGAGAAGAATTAAAAAGTTGGCTTAAAGCTCAACATTCAGAAAACTAAGATCATGGCATCTGGTCTCATCACTTCATGGCAAATAAATGAGGAAACAGTGGAAATAGTGTCAGACTTTATTTTTGGGGGCTCTAATATCACTGCAAATGGTGGCTGCAGCCATGAAATTAAAAGATGCTTACTCCTTGGAAGAAAAGTTGACTAACCTAGACAGCATATTAAAAAGTAGAGACATTACTTTGCCAACAAAGGTCCATCTAGTCAAGGCTATGGTTTTTCCATTAGTCATATATGGATGTGAGAGTTGGACTATAAAGAAAGCTGAGCGCTGAAGAATTGATGCTTTTGAACTGTGGTGTTGGAGAAGACTCTTGAGAGTACTTTGTGCTGCAAGGAGGTCCAACCAGTCCATCCAAAAAGAAATCAGTCCTGAATATTCATTGGAAGGACTGATGTTGAAGCTTCAATACTCTGGCCACCTGATGCAAAGAACTGACTCATTTGAAAAGACCCTGATGCTGGGAAAGATTGAAGGTGGGAGGAGAAGGGGACAACAGAGGTTGAGATGGTTGGATGGCATCTCCAACTCAATGGACATGAGTTTGAGTAAATTCTAGGAGTTGGTGATGGACAGGGAGGCCTGGCATGTTGCGATTCATGAAGTCGCAGAGTCGGACATGATTGAGTGACTGAACTGAACTGAGCATATCCATGAATGCCCACAAACGTGATGAGTATTGATGTTGGGGTTACAAATAAATTTTAGTAAATAGGCAAATTCACAGATACAGAGTATGTGAATCATGATGATCCATTGTACTTGGAAATAAATATTGACTGGGTGCCCCCACTTGAATATTTTAAGGCACTTTAGATTGGGTTATAGTTATTCAGTCTAGAGTATTAATATTGGGAGGAATCTTAAAGATCAATCTTCTCACTTTATAGATAAAGATGAATACCAGAGAGAAAAGGCAACTACCCTTTTCTCTTTTTTTAATACTCTACCCCATACAATGTAGCATGTGTTTTTCAAAATGAATGTTAAAACTGAGATTGTATCAATGATTTGATACAATGCCTATTTGATTTCATTCCTCCTCCCCGCCAAAAGTGAGTTCAGCTTAGCAAAAGCAGNAAAAGGCAACTACCCTTTTCTCTTTTTTTAATACTCTACCCCATACAATGTAGCATGTGTTTTTCAAAATGAATGTTAAAACTGAGATTGTATCAATGATTTGATACAATGCCTATTTGATTTCATTCCTCCTCCCCGCCAAAAGTGAGTTCAGCTTAGCAAAAGCAGTGAGCATTGATAGTCAGTCTTGATTATCCATATTATCATTGGCAGATATTCTTTAGGTTTTTTTTTTTAATCAATTTGTTTACTTTTGGCTGCACTGGGTCTTCATTACAGCACGTCAGCTCTTTCTAGGGCAGCAGGGAGCTACTCTCTATTTGCAGTGTACAGCTTTCTCATGGTCGTGCCTTCATTTTTTTTTGCAAAGCACAGGTCTGGAATACAGGCTCAGTAGTTGTGGCACATGGATTTAGTTGCTCTGGGGCATGTGGAATCTTCCCAGACTAGGGATTGAACCTGTGTCCCCTGCACTGGCAGGCAGATTCTTAAACACTAGATCACCTGGGAAGTCCTAATGTTTAAGTTTAACCATATCACGTATTACACCCACAGAGATGCATGCTCTCTACATATAAACAAACAAATTTTAGTCTTCAGCATATACTGTGAGTAAAGTCAACCAGGAAGGATCTTAAATGTTGGTTAAAATGATAAAACAAAATTTAAGAAAAATTGTATTGTATATACTGTGTCAAAAATTAAATTTGTTTTCAACATTTTTATACTGTGTATTCATAAAGACTTAAGTAAGTAAGTAAGTGTTAGTTGCTCAGTCATGCCCGACTCTTTGCGACTACATGGACTGTAGCCCACCAGGCTCCTCTGTCCATGAGATTTTCCAGGCAAGGATACTGGAGTGGGTTGCCATTTCCTTCTCCAGGGGATCTTCCCAACCCAGGACCGAACCCAGGTCTCCTGCACTGCAGGCAGATTCTTTACCAACTGAGCAACAAAGGAAGTTTTAAAGCCTTAAATTGAAATAACTCACCTTCTAAAAGACTATGGATATAGCACACTTTTAGGGCACTAATGACCCAAGAAGAATTTGTTGTCTGTTTTTGAATTGGGAATAATTTAAAATATTGAAAGGCTGATTTTAAAATAGATGATATGTAGATAAATTGATAGATAAGCAGATAGAAATAATGATATCTGAAACAAAAATATATTTAATCACTTTTATAACATATTCTCGGAGAAGGCAATGGCACCCCATTCCAGTACTTTTGCCTGGAAAATCCTATGGATGGAGGAACCTGGTAGGCTGCGGTCCATGGTGTCGTGAAGAGTCGGACACGACTGAGCGACTTCACTTTCACTTTTCATTTTCTTGCATTGGAGAAGGAAATGGCAACCCACTCCAGTGTTCTTGCCTGGAGAATCCCAGGGACAGGGAAGCCTGGTGGGCTGCTGTCTATGGGGTCTCACAGAGTCAGACACGACTGAAGTGACTTAGCAGCAGCAGCAGCATAACATATTCAACTGGAATGTTTAGGTGCTCAAGACATCTTTGCTTCTGGATTAATGATTTTCATTTTGTTCTCAATTTGCTACAGTAACAAGATATCAAATTTTAATATTCCATTGAGTTGAAGTTACTAATTATTTCAGAAAGTCAGAGGGAAGGGGTTCTGTCAAGGAATTGGTTTGTGTAGCCTGAACTATATTCTAAAGTCATAAATAGCTTTTCTTTAATGTTCTTCTTAAAATTTGACTACAAATTTAAATATGTCGTATAGTTTTTTCTGGAGGTTCCCAGGTGGTTCAGTGGTAAAAGAATCTGCCTGCAGTGCAGTCAGCATAAGAGAAGCGAGGTCAGTCCCTGGGTTGATAAGGTCCCCTGGGGAAGGAAATGGTAACCCACTTCAGTATTCTTGCCTAAAGAATCCCATGGACTGAGGAGCCTGGTGGGCTATAGTCCATAGGGTTGCAAAGAGTCAGATATGACTGAGTACACAGCACGTAGCTTTTCTAATGGTTTGGCATGGGTCATTAACTATCCCAGGATCCTAAATATTTCCTATGCTAGGAAATCAAGGATGTAACTGACAGATTGCTGGACCAAGAGTCAAAGAGGCCAGGGTCAAGAGACCACTGATTTACTGAGGAAATTTTATTTGAGAATGGGAGTCAATAGGTGATAAAATAATTTTCCCTTACTGCTATTAGTAAATTTAAATATTAATGATTTTTAAAAGGCCTATATTTCCTTAATCAAGAAGATAAAAGACCAACATATTGAAAACTGCTATACATTAGTGAAAAAAGTTGAAATATACACAAATGGAAAGATACTCCATGCTCATAGACTGGAAGAATCAATACTGTTAAAATATCAGTACTACTCAACACAATATACAGGATCAATTCGATCTCTATCAGAATTCCAATGACATTTTTAATAAGATAAAAACAAATAGTCCTAAGATTTGTATAGAACTAAAAATCCTGAATAGTCAAGGCAGTCTTTAGAAAGGAGGTACAATGCTTCTTAATTTCAAACAATTGGTTTGGCCAAAAAGTTGTTTTTTTCCATAACATCTTACAGAAAAGCAAAGAAGAACTTTTTGGCCAACCCAATATATTACAAAGCTATAGTAATGGAAACAATAGGATATTGGAATAAAACCAGACACATAGATCAATGAAACAAAACAGAGAGCCCAGAAATAAATCCATTGATATGGGTCAACTAATTGGCAGCAAAGGAGCCAAGACAGCACAATGTGGGAAGGACAGGTTCTTGAATAAATGTTGTTGGAAAAACTGGACAACCACATGCAAAAGAAGGAAACTGCTCTCTTATCTTATACCATACACAAAAGTTAACACAAAATGGAGAAAAACTTAAACGTAAGACCTGAAACCATAAAAATCATAGGAAGAAAACATAGACAGTAAGCTCCTTGACGCGTCTTGGAGACGATTTTTTTAGTCTAAAACCAAAAGTGAAAGTAACAAAAGCAAAAGTGAATAAGCAAGACTACAGCATACTAAAAAAGCTTCTGCACAGCCATGGAAACCACCAACAAAATGAAACCTAGTGATGGGAGAAAATATTTACAAATCATATAACTTGTAAGGGGCTAATATACAAGATATATAAAAAACTCATATAACTCAAAAGCAAAACTAAAGCAATACAATTAAAAAACAAGGAGAAGATTTGAATAGATGTTTTTCCAAAGAAGATATACAGATGGCCAGCAAGTACATGAAAAGATGCTCAATGCCGCTAACTATCAGTTCAGTCCAGTTCAGTTGCTCAGTCGTGTCCGACTCTTTGCCATCAGGGAAGTACAAATCAAAACCACAGTAAGATATTCCCTTATATCTGTTAGGATGTCTGCTATCAAAAAGAGAAGTGCTGACAAGGATGTAGGGAAAAGGGAACACTTGAGTTCAATTGGTGGGAATGTAAATGGGCACAGACATTATGGTATGGGGTTTCCTCAAAAAAGTTGAAAATAGAACTACTATGTGATCCAGCAATTCCACTTCTGGATATATGTCCAGATGAACTGAAATAGCAAAGAGATCTTTAAGATCCATAAATGTGTGTCAATGGATGAATGGGTAAGGAAAATGTGACATGTATACAATGGAACTTTATTCCATAAAAAGAGGAAACCCTGCCATTTGCAACAACATGGATGAACCAGGAGGGCATTATGCTATGTGGTGTAAGGCAGACAGAGAAAGACAAATACTGGACAGTATAACTTATTTGCATAATCTTTAAAAAAAAAAACAACTGAACTCATACAAACAGCGGGTAAAATGATGATTGCCAGGGGTTGGGGTCAGGGAAAAAATGGGGAGATATAGGTCAAAGGACACAAATTTTCAGTTATAAAATAATCTAATGTACAACAAGGGGTGACTATAGGTAATAATATCATATTGTATACTTGAAATTGGCCAAGAAAGTAGATCTTAAGTTGTTGTTGTTCAGTTGCTTGAGTCATGTCTGACTCTTTGTGACCCCATGGACTTCAGCACGCCAGGCTTCCCTGCCCATCACTATCTCCTGGAGTTTGCTCAGACTCATGCCCATTGTGTCAATGATGCCCTCCAATCGTCTTGTTCTCTGTCACCCACTTCTCCTCTTGCCCTGTCTTTCCCAGCACCACGGTCTTTTCCAATGAGTCACTTTACACATCAGGAGCTTCAGCTTGAGCATCAGTCCTTCCAATGAATATTCAGGGTTGATTTCCTTAGATGTTATCACCAAATGATCTTAAGAGTTCTCACCAAAAAAAAGTAGCTATACGAGGTGATGCACATTTCAATTAACTCAATTGTGGGAATCATTTCACAATATATATGTATATCAAAGGATCCCATTGTATATTTTTAATAGATTACACTCTTATTTGTTAATTATTCCTCAAGGAAGCTAAAGGAAAAAAAGCTATCACATGTGTTGTTAAGAGAGTTGACAATGGACTCAGGCTGTCTAGGTTGAAATTCTGACCCTAGCACATTTTGTCTGTATGACCTTAAGCAAATTTCCTCAACTACTTTATCCTTGCTTGGTCATCTGTAATGGGGCTAATAAAAGTACTAACCTCATAGAATTGTGATGTGGGTTAAGTGAGCTTGTATGATAAATATTTAGAACAGTGCTTGGCACATATTAGATGTTCAATAAATATGAATTGTTATTATATTTGTAGGACTTGAAATCTCCCCATTTCTCATTTTAAAACCTGTAAAGTAGGAACACTAGTACATTTTCTTTCTCACTAGAATTATAGTACATTTCCAAGTTGAGTGGAGAATGTTTTAAACTGTAAGTGCTACGGATCAACAAAGGGTAACCGTTGTTCCACTTTTAAAAAGGAGAAGATAATTACTGTGTGGTCTTTTTTCAGGAGCATTATTCAACAAAGTTTTTTTTTTTTTTTTTTGCACCCACAGAGTTGCAAGCTACTCTGTGATGATTCAAATAATGTAGAAAGCTCAATTATGGACTGAAGTAGAATGTTTTTCTCATGTCAGAATTTTTGTAACTGCAATATCAGAGCAGGAGAATGCCAGTTTTCATGTGGAAAAGAAACCCTTTCCTCAGAAACACACAATATTTTACAAAGAGTAAATAAAGAAGGAACCTATTTTTAAACTGCCTCTCCTCTTAAGAAAAATAAAGCCAAATATTCTTTGCATGTTATGTGTATGCCTTTCCTTTGCTTTATTAGAAGTGCAAAGGTATTCCAGACACCTAGCAGGTCAGCCTCCCCCAAATGCATTTCTATTTTTGTTCCCTTGTTGGAAACAACAAAACTCACAGTTTATTTTAGATTAGCATTTTTTTCCCTGTCACCAATGGGCATTAACTGAGCCTTCCCATTGCCAAACCCCCTACCTAATGGTGCTGATAGAGACTGACTCAAAGGGAAAGTCAATTTGAGTTTATGAAATAAATATCTGTTAGTGAAAGATGGTGACTAATCAAATCCTGTCATTAGGAAGACTCATTTAATTAGAGGAGCAGAATATCATGGGCTCACTCTGAGGATCATAAAATCTCCAGAAGCAACTCCACCCCGAGCATCTCAAAGTTAAAATCAAATGGAAAAGGATGCTTACATTTTGTTTCTAATTGAGCACAACTGAACTTTGAGCCTGTTTAATGAAATTTCCTGAGAAGTTATGCCATCCTCAGGTGAACATCAGGAAATAAATGCATATTTGCATATATATTGAGAAAAATGAAAAAAGAGCTGAGGAAGCACTGTGATATCCTGAACACAGAATGCATCCAGCCTATTGGTGAATGAAGGTGAAACAGGAAAAGTCCCCATCTGCCTGAGCAAGTGTGAAATGCAGAAGCGTTCAGAACCAAGATGCCTGCAATGTGTCTGTTGTGGGTGAAGACCTCCTGGCTGAGATGAAAGGGAGACCTCCAAGTGTAAACTGGGCATTAGAGTTCAGTGATGCCAATGAGAACAGAGCCATGGCCCAAGTCAGCAAGCATGGGGATGGGAGACTGAAAATTTTTCTCAAGTGAAATTATTGCCTCTATCCATTAAAGTGGATAATGCACCTAACAGCTATGGATTGCAGCAGAATTATGGACTACTCATTTTAGGAAGATAGGTAATTCCTCTAGGAAATTAGACAACCCCCAAGAAAAATGGGGAATTGGAGAAACCTGAAATTTGACCATCTTGAAAGGAATAAGCTACCATTGGACATGTTTCAGTTCTGTTTAATGGGGGTGATTGAGTTTGTGCCTCCTACACACAAGAGGCAAAAATAATTACATTTACACATCTGTTCAGTTCAGTTTAGTTGCTCAGTCATGTCCAACTCTTTGCAACCCCATGGACTGCAGCACTCCAGGCCTCCCTGTCCATTAGCAACTCCTGGAGTTTACTCAAACTCATGTCCATTGAATCGGTGATGCCATCCAACCATCTCATCCTCTGTCATCCCCTTCTCCTCCCACCTTCAATCTTTCCCAGCATCAGGTCTTTTCCAATGAGTCAGTTCTTCGCATCAGGTAGCCAAAATATTGGAGTTTCAGCTTTGACATCGGTCCTTCCAATGGATATTCAGGACTGATTTCCTTTAGGATGGACTGGTTGGATACCCTTGCAGTCCAAGGGACTCTCAAGAGTCTTCTCCAACACCACAGTTCAAAAGCATCAATTCTTTGGCACTCAGCTTTCTTTATGGTCCAGCTCTCACATCCATACATGACTACTGGAAAATCCATAGCCTCAAGTAGACAGACATTTATTGGCAAAGTAATGTCTTTGCTTTTTAATATGCCATCTAGGTTGATCATAACTTTTCTTCCAAGGAGTAAGCATCTTTTAATTTCATGACTGTAATCACCATCTGCAATGATTTTGGAGCTCCTCCCCAAAATAAAGTGTCTCACTGTTTCCACTGTTTCCCCAACTATTTGCCATGAAGTGATGGGACCAGATGCCATGATCTTCGTTTTCTGAATGTTGAGCTTTCAGCCAACTTTTTCCCTCTCCTCTTTCACTTTCATTAAGAGGTTCTTTAGTTCTTCTTACTTTCTTCCATAATGGTAGTGTCATCTGCATATCTTAGATTATTGATATTTCTCCTGGTAATCTTGATTCCAGCTTGTGCTTCATCCAGTCCAGTGTTTTTCTTGAGTACTCTGCATATAAGTTAAATAAGCAGGATGACAATATATAGCCTTGATATACTCCTTTCCCTATTTGGAACCAGTCTGTTGTTACATGTCCAGTTCAAACTGTTGCTTATTAACCTGCATATAGATTTCTCAAGAGGTAGGTCAGGTGGTCTGCTATTCCCATCTCTTTAAGAATTTTCCTGTTTGTGGTGATCCACACAGTCAAAGGCTTTGGCATAGTCAATAAAGCAGAAATAGATGTTTTCTGGAACTCTCTTGCTTTTCCAATAATGCAACAGATGCTGGCAATTTGATCTCTGGTTCCTCTGCCCTTTCTAAATACAGCTTGAATATCTGAAAGTTCACAATTCATGTACTTTTAAAGCCTGGCTTGGAGAATTTTGAGCATTACTTTGCTAGTGTGTGAGATGAGTTCAATTGTGCAGTAGTTTGAGCATTCTTTGGCATTGCCTTTCTTTGGGATTGGAAAGAAAACTGACCTTTTCCAGTCCTGTGGCCACTGCTGAGTTTTCCAAATTTGCTGGCATATTGAGTACAGCACTTTCACAGCATGATCTTTCAGGATTTGAAATAGCTCAGTGGAGTTCCATCACCTCCACTAGCTTTGTTCATAGTGACACTTCCTAAGACCCACTTGACTTTGTATTCCAGGATATCTGGCTCTAGGTGAGTGATCACGCCATTGTGATTATNGTCCTGTGGCCACTGCTGAGTTTTCCAAATTTGCTGGCATATTGAGTACAGCACTTTCACAGCATGATCTTTCAGGATTTGAAATAGCTCAGTGGAGTTCCATCACCTCCACTAGCTTTGTTCATAGTGACACTTCCTAAGACCCACTTGACTTTGTATTCCAGGATATCTGGCTCTAGGTGAGTGATCACGCCATTGTGATTATCTGGGTTGTGAAGCTCATTTTTGTACAGTTCTGTGTATTCTTGCCACCTCTTCTTAATATCTTCTGCTTCTGTTAGGTCCCTACCATTTCTGTCCTTTATCGAGATCATCTTTGCATGAAATGTTTCCTTGGTATCTCTAATTTTCTTGAAGTGATCTCTAATCTTTCCCATTCTATTCTTTTCCTCTATTTCTTTGCACTGATCACTGAGGAAGGCTTTCTTATCTCTCCTTGCTATTCTTTGGAACTCTGCATTTAAATGGGTATATCTTTCCTTTTCTCCTTTGCTTTGCTTTGCTTTTCTCCTTTTTCTTTTCTTTTTACAGCTATTTGTAAGGCCTCCTCAGACAGCCATTTTGATTTTTTGCATTTTTTTTCTTGAGGATGGTCTTGATCCCTGTCTCTTGTACAATGTCACGAACCTCATTCCATAGTTCATCAGGCACTCTGTCCCTCAGATCTAATCCCTTGAATCTATTTCTTACTTCCACTGTATAATCGTAAGGGATTTGATTTAGGTCATACCTGAATGGTCTAGTGGTTTTCTCTACTTTCTTCAATTTAAGTCTGAATTTTGCAATAAGGAGTTCATGATCTGAGCCACAGTCAGTTCCTGGACTTGTTTTTGTTGACTGTATAGAGCTTCTCCATCTTTGGCTGCAAAGAATATAATCAATCTGATATCAATATTGACCATCAGGTGATGTCCATGTGTAGAATCTTCTCTTATGTTGTTGTTATACATCAGAGTTGGGTACTATAGACTCCATCATAGAGGATGAAAACAAAGGAGTGTTCACACTAATATGGGGAGAATCAAGGTACAGAGAAAGGAATTCTGGAATTAATACACAGAAAATTATCACTGTCAAAAGCCTGACTTTCACCCATATCTCCTCTTTACTTTGGAGAGGACTTGGAAAACAGTTACTGGGGGTAGTTAGTTCAGGAAGCCTTGTTTATAGTTTTGCAAGGCTTGGACCTGACTGCCCATTTTCATGATTTCCACTCAATTCTATATATTGACTATACTTTTCATGTTTAAAATAAGTTATGTAGTAAAACAGCATAGCTTTATTTCAAAATCTGCATGCTGCAAGTAGTTGGATAGAGATTGTCTGTGACTGAGAATGTTACTTCAAAGTTTTTAAAGCATTGAACTTCTTTGATTTTTTTTTCTTTTTGCTTTTTTGTTACCCTATGGCTAGCTTCCAAGGCAACAACTGAAACGAAACCAATATAGTTCCCAGAAATGAGGTCTGCTGTATTTTCTCTGGCAAGTCAGGGTTACATTGTGTGAAATCAAATGTTGGAATGCATTTTAAGATTGATTGACTCAGACCATTGCTTGTTTTATACATTACAATATACATCAATTGATAAATCTAACTTTTCTGTGTCTAGAGCCAACTACTAAGCTTAAGAAAAAGAAGTAAGAAGCATTAAGAAATAGAATAAGAACAGTAATGTTACAAGCTCAGTTTTTGTTATGATTTGATAATCTAGACATTAAAGAGAAGTCCTAATTTTAAAATACAGAAAGAATAGGTAAACCAGTGCTGTCAAGTATCAGTAGAAAGTTGGAAGACCAGAAGATTATAGTAGATGGAGCTTAGCATCGGAGGCCAGAAGAAATTTCTATATATTAATTAATTAGACAAAGACTGGTTGAATATTTACCTTGTACCATACACTATGTTTCCCTTGTGGCTCAGCTGGTAAAGAATCTGCCTGCAATACAGGACACCTGGGTTCAATCCCTGGGTTGGGAAGATCCCCTGGAGAAGGAAAGAGCTACCAACTCCAGTATTCTGGCCTGGAGAATTCCATGGACTGTATAGTCCATGGGGTTGCAAAGAGTTAGACACAACTGAGCGACTTTTTCGTACACTGTGCTAGGCACTGGGAGATAAAAAGTGCTGCTCTCATGGTGAGAAAAAGAGACAAGCAAGTGATACACACATATCAAATGGTACTATGTTTATAACTAGTAGTGCCTGGATTTTTGTTGTTGTTTACTCACTAAGTCGTGTTTGACTCTCTTGTGAACCCACGGACTATAGGCCACTAGGCTCCTCTATCCAGCAGATTTCCCAGGGAAGAATACTAGAGTGGGCTGCCATTTCCTTCTCTAGGAGATCTTCCCAATGCAGGGACTGAACCCACATTTTCTGCATTGCAGGCGGATTCTTTACAGCTGAGCCAGTGGGGAAGGTGTTTAGATAAGGTACCTTTTAAATAGGTACTTTATGCAATGTCTGCTTGTCCCAGAGAAAAGCCACATATACCTGCCAGTCCAGCGGCAGAGGAAGTGGTTGTTGTACTGCCACTCCTAGTCTCTGTTCTGGCCTCTTGTGTAGTCCTGTTTGCTCTAGTGTCCAGATGGGGCAGAGAGCAGAACAGTCATCACACTGTATTTAATTGGGAAGAAGATGCCTTTCTCCCTTTCTAGCAGATTTGCCCAATCTCTTAGTAGTTTTATTAGAGCCCTGCTTCTCCACACCCTATGCCCTGCGTGCACACACACACACACACACACACACACACACACATGCACACACAATTGTTTTGGGCATAGGAGTATACCCCTGTCCCCTCTCTCTTGGAAAGTTAAGAAGAAAGCCTCAGCACTTAACTTTAGATGGATTTCTTGCAGTCTCACACCCCTGTAATTCTTGTAGTTGGTTCTTACACAATTTGGGAGACACCACGTTGCATGGGGGTTCAAGAGGCCTCAGATGGATCATTGTGGGTATCCGATCCAGTTAGACTGCTTCCTAATAAAATTTGAGGGGGACATCTTGCCTATTCTTGCTTTGGGTCACTTGACGGGGATTCTTATAATCTATTTTCAGAAATTTATGTTCTGGTAATTCATTTAGA
Source organism: Neotragus moschatus (assembly GCA_006410615.1). Lineage (NCBI taxonomy): Eukaryota > Metazoa > Chordata > Mammalia > Artiodactyla > Bovidae > Neotragus > Neotragus moschatus. The sequence goes on from SJYA01002050.1 coordinate 154,157, forward strand.
AACAACAAAGTCCCACTTACTATCCTACTGCAAATTATCTATGAAAAGAAGAGGGTTGTCTACTTTAAATACTTTTCTCATGGAGTAAAATTAAATAATAGGTGGCAGGCCCTTAGGGAAACTCAACTGAAAACATAGGCAATAGTACCAAAAGAGTCTCATGCTGCTGCTGCTGCTAAGTCGCTTCAGTTGTGGCCGAATCTGTGTGACCCCATAGATGGCAGCCCAGCAGGTTTTCCCGTCCCTGGGATTCTCCAGGCAAGAACACTGGAGTGGGTTGCCATTTCCTTCTCCGACGCATGAAAGTGAAAAGTGAAAGTAAAGTCGTTCAGTCGTGTCCGACTCTTAGCGACCTCATGGACTGCAGCCTACCAAGCTCCTCCGTCCATGGGATTTTCCAGGCAAAAGTACTGGAGTGGGTTGCCATTGCCTTCTCCGAAAGAGCCTCATAGTAGGTGCTAATAGTAGCCTCCTCTGAAGTCGGTTGAGGGTGCTGAACTGCAGGATTGCAATCGCCCTTTTGAACTGAGTGCAATAAGTGTGGATTGTATTAAATCTGATTTTCACAATCTCTTCCAAGATAAATCTTCAAGCCAGGGACCTGATTGTGATAAGGGTAAAAATAATAATTGAAAAAAATAAATGCAATTTAAACATTTAAAAAAAATAAAAAATAATAAAAAAGCAAAAAGAAAACCAAAAAGAAATTAAAACTGAATTAATAATTAAAAACAAAAAAAAATCAAAGTAAGAATAACATGTAACCAATATGTAAATAATGATAACATATCTTGAATTTAAATGTTTTAACATTTTACCAAATACTATCATACTTACATAATTTGATTTTGATGAAAACCCTACTGTGATGGTAAGAATACACTGACTTTGCAGAGGAGAGATGATTCCTCTCACTTGAGGTTGTGTGCCTTATACAGAGTCACCTGAGAGAGTGATCTGGAATGCAGGACATCTAACTTCCTCTCTCCTCACAGCCAGTGATCAGTTTCAGTTCTACAATACTCAGCAATATCTTATCATGTGGGGATGAGGGTAAAAATTTAGGATTATGGCAAAAATTGAGTAAGACCAAAATGACATTGAAAAATCCTCTATTGTTACGAGCAGAATCTGGCTTCTTTGATTTTTTAAAAAGCAACAACTAACTTTAAAATATATTATTTTTTCCTACATCCAATTCCAGTAAATTAAATGCATAAATGATGTGATTCTATTGAATTTCTGTAATAATATTTGGAGAAAAGGCATTATCATTTATTTTGCAGAGAATATATTGTCTAAGGCTCTATAAACATCTCTAATTTCTCCTCTAGGGTTGTTATTCTCTGCTTAAACAGAGCATCCATTGCTCTTAGGACTGCAGAAAAATTCTAAGGATTCTAGGATTCAGTGCTTTTGGTTACTAGGCAAGCCCACTGTTCTAAAGTTTATTCTAAAGAATAAACTTAAGACAATAGAGATTGTCTTAAGTTTGTTGCTTAGCGATTTTAGACAGCACAGTTGTCTCTTCCCATAGTATTTGGACTTTAGCTAACCTGTGTACTCTCTGGAAACTTTCCCAGGTCTTTGAACATATATAGTAAAAGTAGATCATTCACATTTTGGTTCATTGTTATTACAGATTTAATTGTGGGAGATCTGATGTCTTATGAGTAAGGCAGCCAGGGACATCAATTACAAATGAAAGAAAACACCCAAATTCTGCTTTGCTATCAAGTGGTTATAAGAGACAGGAGTTCAAGGATTTTATTTTTTGATTCTTCTGTTTTTTACTAGTATTCTAATATTTTCCCCATTTTGATTCCTAAGCTATACCATGGTAACTGGAAACTTCCAGCTCTAAGAGACATTGTAACAGATGACTAAGGACTGAAAATAGAACATATTTCTGAAAAACCCAAGGCGATTCCTAAAGCAATCATCAATAAGATTGAAGAAATGCACAACTAAAAAAAAAAATCTGATTACAAATTTTAATTTTTGAGCTTTTTTTTTTTTTTTTAATGTTTCAGGTTGAATAATGTGACGGGTTAGGATAGGTTTGCAAAAGGCCCTAGATAACAAATACTTAGATTCTACCACTTACTGGCAGAAGGATTTTGGGAATTTACTTACACTTTCTAAACTTTTGCTTCTGTCTCTTCCTCTTCTTTCTTTCCATCACCTTTTAAAGAAATGGGATGAATGATCTAGCAATAAATATGATTTTTTCCCCTTTAATTTTCCCCTTCCCCCCTTTTTAAGGTAGTAGCTATGCTTTGTAATTTCTTATCCTTGGGATATTTGTAATGTGTGGAAAGAAGATGGGGGTATGCTCTTTCTGTTCTGTTAAACTTTATTTTTACCATCCCCATGAGGGATGATACTAGTGTCCCGGAAGGGAGAGAGGTATGTGAGTCAGAAGTTAGCTGAGCAGGGAGAGGGGCTACTGAGAAACTAGGAGGACAGAACACTTTATGCCTCCAGAGAAGAGAAGGCATCTATACTCAGGGATTTCATTGCCTTTGAGAAGATGGCAAGACTGCAGTCTCCTAGGCCTCCCAACCTTGCTTCGGTGTCACATGCTTCAAGTCTCACAGGAAAGCAACAGAGCCACCTATCCTGAAGTGACCATGTGTCTGGGATAATTATGGGTGTCTAAGAGGGTACTGATGGGTGACTGAAGATCTGCTGAGCCCTCCCCAAAGTCTTAGTGCCATTATAGTGCTTAGTCTTAGTGAATCCCAGTGATTTGCACAACTTTGGAGTAATGGATGGGGAATGTTCCAGCAATAACTGGTTAGATTAGTCTTCAGCTCAGTAAACTGGGGCCCAAAGTCCACATTAGGTTGACAGAAAACAAATTTAAATGTGATATTTCCTGCACTCCTGATATAATCTGACACATAGCTTGATACTCATTCATTTTTCTTCCTTCTTCCCTTCCCTTTCCTTTCCTTCCTTCCTGCTTTCATTCCTTCCTTCCCTGTATCCTTCCGTCCATCACTGTATCCTCCTTCAGTCAGTTTGAATCATAATTATTGCTGACTTTCTGGACTGATCAGCTCAATGGTTGAGTGCTGGTATTAATGGAGTAGTGATCGTAGTTTTATTCATTCATTGTCCAGAAAACTTTGAACAAGAAAAAAAGAAAAAAGACTACTGACAACCTAACCCCAGCCAACCCTGTTATTCCCCATCAGGCACAAACTCCTCTAATAGGAGTTGATTGGTCAAACGGAATTTTAGAAGATAATTTGATGTATAACCATAACTAAAAGTTCAATTCATTACTAAAAGAAGTGTGTCCCTATGAACGTGAGTTAGCCCTACTAGTAACACATGTCCCTGTAGAGAGCAGATCTTGACATTTTACTGGAGGCCAAATATGGATTTTAAATTTCAGACATGACTTCTTAATGTAAGTAGAAACAGTACTTCTCCCTTAATAGCCATAATGTTAACTAAAATAGAAATAACTGTTGTGGATCACGGGAGCCAAAATTTTTATCCCCCCAAACGTTGGTACCTTGTCATCACTCCATTCTGCTAACTGAATCCTCTTTCTCATGGAAAATCCACTTTTACATATTTTGGTGCTGAAGGCCGACCACAGAGTTGATCATGAGACTCAACTAATCAATACAGTGTATCTGTTCACTATAGGGACTGGTTTCAGGGTGACCTCAAGACCCAAGTGATGGTAGTGGTAAAGAAGCCTCCTGTCAATGCAGGAGACATGAGATGCAGGTTTAGTCCCTGGGTCGGGAAGATCTCCTAGAGGAGGGCATGGCAATCCACTCCCGTATTCTTGCCTGGAGAATCCCATGAACAGAGGAGCCTGGCGAGCTACAGTCCATGGGGTCGCAAAGAGTCAATACAACTGAGCAACTTTCATTTTCACTTTCAAGACCCAGGACGTTGATTGGAACATTCAAGAAAGAACTATTCAGTGACATCTTTAGTCTAAATGTCATGTAAACCTTGAATTGACAGTTGCCATTTTGCCACCAAATGAGGAAAATTTATCTAAAAATGAAGACATTTTAGTCTTTGGATTCAACTTAGCTTAGGCTTTATAATCTCCTGGACTTCTTAGTTACATTAGTTAATATAAATATTCTCCTCCCTTTTTCCCCCTTAAATTCTTTGAAGATGGGCTTCTGTTGTGTGTTTTCAAAAGTGCCTGATTAATACAGAAATCACAAGTCAGAGAACAACTGTAATCTATAAGGGAAAGCACACACTTCCTTGAAAGCAATTAAAACTATTTATAGCAAAAGGGGTGGTCATGACAGGTAGTCATGATAACAGCATATTTTTAATAATATAAATGTTAACTATCTCTCAGTAGCATGTGTAATATTTTTGCTTGTAAAAACTTCCAGTTAGGGATCATTCTGTAAGAATAGAATGGAGTTTGTGCCTTTGCAAGTTTTGTAATTCCTAAAACAGAAATTATTTCTATGAAGAATGCTACTGTGAACTCATAATGGCTTTTATGGAAGTTAATAACTATGAATCAATTTACAGTTTTAACCAGAAAATTTTTTGCCTATGAAAGAGGATACATTAAGTAATAGCACAGGAAGCCTAGATAATAAAAAGTTATATTTTCTGCCTTAAAAATGTTGCCAGTGCTCTGGATTCTTTCATTTGAAAGAGATGATGCTTGGTTCATTTACTGGTCTTATTGGATGAGTGATTGCATGAGATCATCATTTGCAGATTGATCACCAAAACCCATTTCTTGCTGCTGGGTAACAGATGAAGTGACATTTTTGATTTGAATGCAGAATTTTGACAGGACCTTCTTCTTGAAAGAACTAACAGATTTACCCTGTCCTCTTTTTGGTTTAGGTTTCCCAGGTGACTCAGACAGTAAAGAATCTGCTTGCAATGCAGGAGACTCAGTTCCCCTGGGTTGAGAAGATCCCCTCAAGAAGGAAATGGTAACAGGCTTCAGTATTCTTGCCTGGAGAATTCTGGGCAGAGGAGCCTGGTGGGCTACAGTCCATGGGGGTCACAGAGGAGTTGGACACAACTGAGCAAATAACTCTTTTTCTTTTAAATAAGGAAGGTATTCTACTTGCCTAATGGAAAATGAAAATTATTTCTTAAACTGTTTTTTTTTTTTTTTTGCTTTTCTATTGTTTGGGCCATGGTATCAACAGACAGAAGCTAGGTCAAGTTGGCTTAAGCAGAAAAGGAGAACTCATCAGAAGATTTAGAAATATAAGAATGAACAACCAAGCTGCAAGAAAGTCAGGGAATCTGTTAGACCCCAGAGAGAGCATGGAGAAGGCAATGGCACCCCACTCCAGTACTCTTGCCTGGAATATCACATGGACGGAGAAGCTTGGTAGGCTGTAGTCCATGGGGTCGCTAAGAGTCAGACATGACTGAGCAACTTCACTTTCACTTTTCACTTTCCTGCATTGGAGAAGGAAATGGCAACCCACTCCAGTGTTCTTGCCTGGAGAATCTCAGGGATGGGGGAGCCTGGTGGGCTGCCGTCTATGGGGTTGCACAGAGTCGGCCATGACTGAAGCAACTTAGCAGCAGCAGCCAGAGAGAGCTGAGCCAAAGATTACAATTTGAATTTTATCAAATGCTTATATAATAATTTATTTTTATACTTTATTTATACTTTATTCTTATATACTTTATAAAAGAATTTATTATACTTGTGTCTTTTTCTTGTCATCTATATGACTTCTATTAATATAATATTGGTTAGAGTAGGATAACTTCTGTAAGAAATAGAATCAAAGAGTTTTTTTATGGNAGCCAGAGAGAGCTGAGCCAAAGATTACAATTTGAATTTTATCAAATGCTTATATAATAATTTATTTTTATACTTTATTTATACTTTATTCTTATATACTTTATAAAAGAATTTATTATACTTGTGTCTTTTTCTTGTCATCTATATGACTTCTATTAATATAATATTGGTTAGAGTAGGATAACTTCTGTAAGAAATAGAATCAAAGAGTTTTTTTATGGATAGAACTAGAGGGATAGATAATTAAGGCAGTCCTCTTCCACATACTCATTCAGAGACTCAGACTGACAAATGCTTTACCATCATCAAAATATAGCTTCTTATGTTCTAGAATTGTTCCTAGTCCAACTACCCAACTGGGAAGGAATGAGAGGATGGAACAGTAATTTATAAGAGGTACCTTGAGTGGCACAAAGCACTTTTGTTCATATTCCATTGGTTAACATTCCATCATATTAATGCAGTTCAGTTCAGTTCAGTTCAGTTCAGTCACTCAGTTGTGTCTGACTTTTTGTGACCCCATGGACTGCAGCACTCTGTGCTTCCCTGTCCATCATCCACTTCTGGAGCTTGCTCAAATGCATGTCCATAGAGTCAGTAATGCCATCCAACCATCTCATCCTCTGTCATCCCCTTCTCCTCCCACCTCCAATCTTTCCCAGCATCAGGGTCTTTTAAAATGAGTAAGTTCTTCACATCAGATGGCCAAAGTATTGGAGTTTCAGCTTCAGCATTAGTCCTTCCAAAGAATATTCAGGACTGACTTCCTTTAGGATGGACTGGTTGGATCTCCTTGCAGTCCAAGGGACTCTCAAGAGTCTCCCCCAACACCACAGTTCAAAAGCATCAATTCTTTGGCACTCAGCTTTCTTTATAGTCATACTCTCACATCCATCCATGACTACTGGAAAAAACATAGCTTTGACTAGACAGACATTTGTTGACAAAATAATATCTCTGCTTTTTAATATGCTATCTAGGGGGTCATAGCTTTTCTTCCAAGGAGCAAGTATCTTTAAATTTCATGGCTGCAGTCACCATCTGCAGTGATTTGGGAGCCCCCAAAAATAAAGTCTGTCACCGTTTCCATTGTTTCTCCATCTATTTGCCATGAAGTGAATGGACTGGATGCCATGATCTTAGTTTTCTGAATGTTGAGTTTTAAGCCAACATTTTCTCTCTCCATCATATGGCAACACCTAATTGCAAGGATGGTTGAGAAATATAGTCCCAGTTTAAGCAGCTAATTTCTATCAATAAATGTAAACCATGATTGAATGAGAAATTTTAGTGGATAGCTGGTCATCTATGTCATAGTGTCCTAATATAGGGTTATCATTGACATTTTGGAATTAACCACACTGATAATAAAGTGTTATTCTTTTAAGAATATATATATATATGAAAATTAACATTTCTATTAATTGAGTAGCATTGTAGTTTTATTTTTCTGTGCTAAATAGTTTATTTTCATTAGTGTGCTTTAGATTTTATATTAAGTATTTTGGGGAACTACAGGGGAAGTGTGAGATTATCTATTTAAGTTTATAAAGATTCATTCATAAAATATCTTGCCTGAGTGTTTAAGAGTAATTTTTCCAGTTTTGAGATATAATTGACATGCTGCTGCTGCTGCTAAGTCACTTCAGTCGTGTCCAACTCTGTGCGCCCCCATAGATGGCAGCCCACCAGGCTCCCCCATCCCTGAGATTCTCCAGGCAAGAACACTGGAGTGGGTTGCCATTTTCTTCATAAATCATGTCAATTATAAGGTGTACAATATAATGATTTTATATATGTACTTATTGTAAAATGATTACCACAATATGTTGAGTTAACACCTATAACCTCACATACTTACAATTTTTTTCCTTGTGATGAGAACTTTTAAGATGTCCACTGTAAGCAACTTTAAAAAATACAATAGAACATTGTTAACTATATTTACCATGTTGTACATCCCTAGAACTTATTTTGCGCTGAAAATCTGTACCTTTTGACTACCTTCACTCATTTCTCTCACCCTTTCTTACCTGCCTCTGGTGAGGACAAATCTATTTTGTGTTTTATGCATTGGCTTTTTTAGATTTCACATATAAGTGAGCTCAGACAATCTTTGTCTCTCTCTGTCTGACTTATTTCACTTCATATACTGCCCTTATGGTCTTCAAATGTTGCAAATGCCAGGATTTTCTTCATTTTTATAGCTGAATAATATTCATATATAAATATACATGCTATGTATTATGTAATATATAGCTATCAGATTTTCTTTATCCATTTATCCATTGATAGGCACTTGGGTTGTTTGCATATCTTAACTATTGTAAATAATATTGCAGTTAACATGGGGTGCAGATATCTCTTTGAGATAGTGACTTCCTTTCCTTCAGATATATACCTAGAAGTGGAAGTGCTGGGTCATGTGGTGGTTCTATTTTTATTTGTTGAGAATCTTCCATACTACTTTTCACAGTGGTTGCACCAAATTATATTCCCACTAGCAATGAACAAGAGTTCCCTTTCCTCCACATCCTCACTGACAACTTACTTCTCATGTTTTGATGAAAGCTATTCTAACAAGTGTGAGCTGATATCTTATTGTGGTTTTGATTTGCATTTCCCTGATGATTAGTGATGATTAGCAAGCCACTTCAGTATTCTTGCCTTGAGATCCCCATGAACAGTATGAAAAGGCAAAATGATAGGATACCAAAAGAGGAACTCCCCAGGTCATTAGGTGCCCAGTATGCTACTGGAGGTCAGTGGAGAAATAACTCCAGGAAGGATGAAGGGATGCAGCCAAAGCAAAAACGATACCCAGCTGTGGATGTGACTGGTGATAGAAGCAAGATCCAATGCTGTAAAGAGCAATATTGCATAGGAACCTGGAATGTCAGGTCCATGAACAAGGCAAATTGGAAGTGGTCAAATGAGATGGCAAGGGTGAACGTCAACATTCTAGGAATCAGCAAACTAAAATGGACTGGAATGGGTGAATTTAACTCAGATGACCATTATATCTACTACTGCAGGCAGGAATCCCTCAGAAGAAATGGAGTAGCCATTATGGTCAACAAGAAAGTCCGAAATGCAGTCCTTGGATGCAATCTCAAAAATGACAGAATGATTTCTGTTTGTCTCCAAGGCAAATCATATAATATCACAGTTATCCAAGTCTATGCCCCAACCAGTAACGCTGAAGAAACTGAAGTTGAATGGTTTTATGAAGACCTACAAGATCTTTTAGAACTAACACCCAAAAAAGATGTCCTTTTCATTATAGGGGACTGGAATGCAAAAGTAGGAAGTCAAGAAACACCTGGAGTAACAGGCAAATTTGGCCTTGGAATGTGGAATGAAGCAGGTCAAAGACTAATAGAGTTTTGCCAAGAAAATGCACTGGTCATAGCAAACACTCTCTTCCAACAACACGAGAGAAGACTCTACACATGGACATCACCAGATGGTCAACATTGAAATCAGATTGATTATATTCTTTGCAGCCAAAGATGGAGAAGCTCTATACAGTCAACATCTTCTGTTACCCAGACATTATTGACTGGTGACATTTCAATATTCACTTGCATAACAAATGGCTGGTGACAGCTATTAGGTTCTGCAAAAATCCCCTAGTCAGTAACGTGTGAAGATTTTTTGTTCTAGATCTGCAAAAAATACCATTAGTAATATAATAGGGGTCGCATTGAATCTGTGGATTACTTTGGATAGTATACTCAATTTGACAATATTGATTCTTCCAGTCCAGGAACGTGGTGTATGTTTCCATCTTTGATTTCTTTCATCAGTCTCTTAACAGTTTTCAGAGTACAGATCTTCTGCCTCCTTAGGTAGGTTTTTTCCTAGGTATTTTGTTCTTTTTGATGCAATGATACATGAGATTGTTTCCTTACATTTCTCTTCCTGACCTTTCATTGTTAGTGTCTAGAAGTGCAGTAGATTTCTGTATATAATTTTGTATCCTGCAACTTTACCAAATCCACTGATGAGCTCTAGTAGTTTTCTGATAGCATCATTAGAATTTTCTTTGCAAGGAATCATGTCATCTGCAAACACTGACCGTTTTACATCTTCTTTTCCAATTTGGATTCCTTTTCTTTCTTCTTCTCTGATTGCTATGGCTAGGACTTCCAAAACTGCATTGAATAGAAGTGATGAGAGCGGACATCCTTGTCTTGTTCCTGATCTTAGAGGAAATGCTTTCTGGTTTTCACCATTGAGTATGTTGTTAGCTGTGGGTTTTTCATACATGGCCTTTACTATATTGAGGTGTGTTCCGTCTATTCACACTTTCTGGAGAGTTGTTCTCAGAAATAGATGTTGTATTTTGTCAGAAGCTGTTTCTGCATCTGTTGGGATGATAATATGGTTTTTATTCTTCACTTTGTTAATGTGTATCACACTGGTTGACTAGGGGATATTGAAAAAGTTCTATCCCTGGAATAATTCCCGCTTGATCATGGTGTATGATCCTTTTAATATATTGTTAGATTCGGTTTGGTGGTATTGTGTTGAGGATTTTGCATCTACGTTCATCAGTGATGCTGACCTGGTATTTTCTTTTTGTGTTTGTGATATCCTTGGTTTTGGTATCAGAGTGATGGTAGCCTCATAGAATGACTTTGGGAGTGTTCCTTCCCCTGCAATTTTTTGGAAGAGTTTTAGAAGGATAGATATTAACTCTTCTCTAAATGTTTGCCAGAATTCGCCTGTGAAGCCATCTGGTCCTCTACTTTTTGTTTGTTGGGAGTTTTTTTAATTCATGGTTTCAATTTCAGTACTTGTGATTGATCTGTTCCTCTTTTCTGTATCTTCATGGTTCAGCGTTAGGAGATTGTTTTTTTCTTTTTTTTTAAATTTATTCATTTATTTGGCTGCACTGGGTCTTCATTGCTGCCTCTGGGTTTTCTCTGATTGCAGAGAGTGGGAGCTATTCTTCATTGTGGTGCATGAGCTTCTCATTGCAGTGGCGTCTCTTATTGTGGAACACAGGCTCTGGGGCACGTGGATTTTAGTGGTTGTGGCACATGGGCTCAGTATTTGTGGTTTGTTGGCTCAGTTGTTGTGGTGCAGGGGCTTAGTTGTTCCACAGCATGTGAGATCTTCCCTGACCAGGCAGTGATCCCATGTCCCCTGCATTGGCAGGTGGATTCTTAACCTCTAGACCACCAGAGAACCCCTAGGTATTTTTTGGTTTCTTTGACATCTTCAGTGATCCATTGGTTGTTAAGTAGCATGTTGTTTAGCCTCCACAGTTTTGTGTTTTTCACAGATTTTGTAATTCTTCCTTGAAATTGAAGATTAGGTTAGACTCTGTAGGCAATGTGGTCAGAAAAGATACTTGATATTATTTCAGTTTTGTTAAATTTACCAAGGCTTGCTTTGTGACCCAACATATGATTTATCCTAGTGAATATTCCATGTGCACTTGAAAAAAATGTGCATTCTGCTGCTTTAGGATGGAATGCTCTGTAAATACCAATTAAGTTCATCTGGTCTCATGTGTCACTTAAGGCATGTGTTTCCTTGTTGATTTTATGTCTTAATGATCTGTCAATTGATGTAAGTGGCATGCTAAAATCACCCACTATTGTGTTGCTGTCAGTTTCTCCTTTTATATCTGTTAACATTTGTTTTCTACATTGAGGTGCTTCTATGCTGTGTTCATCTATATTTACAATTGTTATGTCTTCTTGGGTTGATTCTTGATCATTTTGTAGTGTCCTTCTTTGACTCTTGTAACAGTCTTTGTTTTAAAGACGTTTTTCTCTGATAAGAATATTGCTACTCCAACTTTCTTTTGAACTTCATTTGCATAGAATACCTCCTTCCATCCCCTCACTTTCAGACTCTCTGTGTCCCTAATCTGAAGTGGGTCTCTTGTCTACAGCATATATATGGGTCTTATTTTTGTATCCGTTCAGCCAGTCTGTGTCTTCTGGTTGGAGTAGTTAATCTATTTATATTTAAGATAATTACCAATATGTATGTTCTTCTGGCCATTTTGCTCATTGTTTTGGATGTGCTTTTGTAGGTCTTTTTTCTTTTTTGATTCTTCTGCTCTCTCATGATTTTGTGACTGTCTTTAGTTTTGAGGTTGAATTCCTTTTTCTTGTTTCTGTGTGTGTGCTTATATATGCATGCGTGCATGCTCAGTCATGTCTGACTCTGTGGGACCCTGTGGACTGTAATCTGCCAGGCTCCTCTGTCCATGGGATTTTCCAGGCAAGAATCCTGGAGTAGGTTGCCATCTCCTCCTCCAGGGGATCTTCCTGAACTAGGGATCAAACCGAATTCTCCTGCGTCTCCTGCACTGCAGACAGATTCTTTACCACTGAGCCATCAGAGAAGCCCATGTATGTATGTAAACATATATGTTTATATGTACATGTATATATGCGCACACACATATACGTGTATATATGTGCACATGTATATGCACACACACATATGTACACATAATATATACATTATGTATATATATAAATGTACTATTTATTTATAGTGCATTTCTGGTTTGTGGTTACCAAGAGGTTTTGATGTAGTTAGAGGTCTTTTAATCTACTGTTTGTGTCATCAAAATTTTACATTAGCTTTTTTCTTGATTAATGTTAGACATGAGTTTCTTAGTATCCTAAATGCAGAGTTCCAAAGAATAGCAAGGAGAGATAAGAAAGCCTTCCTCAGTGATCAGTGCAAAGAAATAGAGGAAAACAACAGAATAGGAAAGACTAGAGATCTCTTCAAGAAAATTAGAGATACCAAGGGAACTGCATGCAAAGATGGGCACAATATGATGAGAAATGGTATGGACCTAACAGAAGCAGAAGATATTAAGAAGAGGTGGCAAGAATATACAAAAGAACTACACAAAAAAGATCTTCATGACCCAGGTAACCACAGTGGTATGATCACTCACCTAGAGCCAGACATGCTGGAATGTGAAGTCAAGTGGGTCTCAGGAAGCATCACTACGAACAAAGCTAGTAGAGGTGATGGAATTCCAGTGGAGCTATTTCAAATCCTAAAGCTAATGCTGTTAAAGTACTGCACTCAATAGGCCAGCAAATTTGGAAAACTCAGCAGTGGCCACAGGACTGGAAAAGGTCAGTTTTCATTCCAATTCCAAAGACAGGCAATGCCAAAGAATGTTTAAACTACTGCACAATTGCACTCATTTAATAAGCTAGCAAGTAATGCTCAAAATTCTCCAAGCNGTTAAAGTACTGCACTCAATAGGCCAGCAAATTTGGAAAACTCAGCAGTGGCCACAGGACTGGAAAAGGTCAGTTTTCATTCCAATTCCAAAGACAGGCAATGCCAAAGAATGTTTAAACTACTGCACAATTGCACTCATTTAATAAGCTAGCAAGTAATGCTCAAAATTCTCCAAGCGAGGCTTCAGCAGTACATGAACCAAGAACTTCCAGATATTCAACTGGATTTAGAAAAAGCAGAGAAATCAGAAATCAAATTGCCAACATCCATTGGGTCATAGAAAAAGCAAGAGTATTCCAAAAAAACACCTCCTTCTGCTTTGTTGACTGTTCCAACATCTTTGACTGTGTGGATCACAACAAACTAGAAAATTCTTCAAGAGATGGCAATACAGACCACCTGACCTGCCTCTTGAGAAGTCTGTATGCAGGTCAGGAAGCAACAGTTAGAACTGGACATGGATCAACAGACTGGTTCCAAATTTGGAAAGGAGTACATCAAGCTGTATATTGTCAACCATGCTCATTTAACTTATATGCAGAGTACATTATGAGAAATGCNGGCCTGGCGTGCCGCTATTCATGGGGTCCCAAAGAGTTGGACCCAACTCAGCGATTGAACTGAACTGAACTGAACTGATGATTAGTGATGCTGAGCATCTTTTCATGTGTCTGTCAGTCACCTACATATTTTCTTCAGAAAAATGTCTGTTCATTTCCTATGCCCAGTTAAGATCACGTTTTCAATTTTTATTTTTATTGTTACTAAGTTTTGCAAATTTATATATTTTGGATATTAACAGTTTGGCTGATATATGATTTGCAAATATTTAATCCCATTCTGTATATTGCCTCTTCATTTTGATGAGGGTTTCCATTGCTCTGCAGAAGCTTTTTAGTTGGAATGTGTTCTAGTTTATTTTTGCTTTTATGCCTTAGTTTTTGGTGTCAAACACCACTCCCCTCCCCCACATCCCATGCTCATTTCAAGACTAATGTCAAGGAGTTTACCCTGTATGCCTTCTTCCAGGACTTTCATGGTTTCAGATCTCACATTTAAGGTTTTAATCCATTTTGAGTTGATTTTTTGTGTGGCATGAGATAAGGGGTCTGGTTTTATTCTTTTGTATATAGCTATCCTGATTTCCCAACAAGAGTAAGCTTTTAAAAACAAAGTTCTTTATTTTTTCTCTTTTTTCTTCCTCTTCAGCTATGTTTATCTATTTGAGTCAATTCATTTCCTTTTATCTTGCTTAAAAAATATTCGTGTCATTCAGAGAATTGTGAAGATAGTCTTTTTTACTATATGCAATTATTTTAATTTATTTGGTATTTGATTTCTTTTTGTCATTTATTATTTCTCATTTTGTGTGTTATTTGCCTCTACATTTTCAAATTAGTCTAGTTATTTATCTATTTCATTTTTCCTGGCTCCCCTGACTTTCTGTACCTCCCTAGCCCTATCCCCACATCCCCACTTCTGCCAAAGAAGCTGCTCTTGGAATTGTTTATAAATTTTCTTTTTATCTAACTTATCCTAAATTATTTCTACTCTTGTCTTTATTTCCTCCTTTTGATTTTTCAGATTAATTTATTGTCTTGTTCTAAATTCTAGAATTTAGTTCTAAAGTCACTTTAAATTTAAAAAGTCAGTAATTTTAGTTTTTGTTTGTTATGAAGTGTTCACTGAGTATATCTTTGGCTGCTGCTGCTGCTGCTCCTAAGTCGCTTCAGTTGTGTCCAACTCTGTGCGACCCCATAGACGGCAACCACCAAACTCCCCCTCTCTGAGATTCTCCAAGCAAGAACTCTGGAGTGGGTTGCCCTTTCCTTCTCCAATGCACGAAAGTGAAAAGTGAAGGTGAAGTCGCTCAGTTGTGTCCGATTCTTTGAAGTCCCATGGACTTCAGCTTACCAGTCTCCTCTGTCCATGGGATTTTCCAGGCAAGAGTACTGGAGCGGGGTGCCATTGCCTTCTCATATCTTTGGCTAGAGTTCATAGACTCTTANAACTCCCCCTCTCTGAGATTCTCCAAGCAAGAACTCTGGAGTGGGTTGCCCTTTCCTTCTCCAATGCACGAAAGTGAAAAGTGAAGGTGAAGTCGCTCAGTTGTGTCCGATTCTTTGAAGTCCCATGGACTTCAGCTTACCAGTCTCCTCTGTCCATGGGATTTTCCAGGCAAGAGTACTGGAGCGGGGTGCCATTGCCTTCTCATATCTTTGGCTAGAGTTCATAGACTCTTAAGTGAAGTCACTCAGTCGTGTCCGACTCTTTGTGACCCCATGGACTGTAGCCTACCAGGCTCCTCTGTCCATAGGATTCTCCAGGCAAGAGTACTAGAGTGGGTTGCCATTTCCTTCTCCAGAAGATCTTCCTGACCCAGGGATTGAACCCAGGTCTCCCACACTGTAGGCAGACACTTTACCGTCTGAGCCACCAGGAAAGTCCCATAGACTCTTAAGTGTAGTAGTATTGCATTTTTTAGTATTCCTATTTATTTTTACTTTATTTATGAAATAATTTAGTTAGACAGAAATTTTAACTTTCAAATCTTTTATTGCTTGTGTTCAGAGAATCTAATTTGTACTCTTGCTTCTTTGGGGAAATATATTGTCATTTTCTTTGTGGCATTTGAGGAAAAGATGGATATTTTCTTTTTAAGATCTACTGAATCACCCTTACATATTCTATTAATAATTATATTACTTAATAATTAATTAATAATTCTATATTCACTCATTTTTCCCACTGAATTATCTTCTACACTGAGTGATAAAAACAAAATATGCCAATAATATATTTTGTTCATTTTAGAAATTTTTAAATTTACTCTTTTCCTACCATACAAATGATGACTATACTTTGCATCTATAGCTCATGGACTGAATCCTTCCTCATTATAAATTCTGTATCTTAATTTGTGTTTGGTCCACATTGTTTTGTAATAGATGATAGTATTCAGTTTCAGTTTTGTAGCATGAGCTTTCAATGTTATCATATCTTTACTATTTTTATGGCTTATTTTATTTGTTTTTGCAAAGGGAGTTTCTCTTAAATTTAAACCTGTAAGACATATTTCACAGAAGTTCTTATATTGCAATATTAAATGAAAAAATGAGAACATAACATTAAGACTCACTATGATACATAAGAAAATGTATACATATGGACAAAACATAGAAGAATATATGAAAAATCAAACTGGTCACATTAAGGCAAAAAATGTAGAAAAGTTTAGCATATTTCCTTGGATACAGTTAGAATGTTATCTTGATAATAATAAAAAATAATCCCAAGAGTTAAGAAATTAAAGGCCTCATAAGATCTGTGAGGTTCACTGGTGTCATACATGGATGATAAGAAATATATAAGCAATTAAATATTTGATGCAATGTTGTTATTGTAATATTCCTTCCAATGAATATTCAGTGTTATTTCTTTAGGATTTATTGATTTGATCTCCTTGCAGTCCACAGGACTCTCAGGAGTCTTCTATAGCCCCATAGTTCAAAAGATCAATTCTTTGGCACTCAGCCTTCTTTATGGTCCAGCTCTCACATCCATACGTGACTACTGGAAAAACCATAGCTTTGACTAGATGGATCTTTCTCAGCAAAGTGTTGCTCAGTTGCTTAGTTGTGTCCAACTCTTTGAAACCCCATGGACAGCAGCATACCATACTTTCCTGTCAACCATCTCCCAAAGTTTGCTCAAACTCATGTTCGTTGAGTCAGTGATACCACCCAACCATCTTATCCTCTGTTCTCCCCTTCTCCTCCTGCTTTCAATCTTTCCAGCATCAAGGTCTTTTCAAGTGATTCAGTTCATCACATCAGGTGGCCAAAGTATTGGCGTTTCAGCTTCAGCCTCAGTCCTTCCAATGAGTATTCGGGGTTGATTTCCTTTAGGATTGGGCTTCCCTGATATCTCAGTTGGTAAAGAATCCACCTGCAATGCAGGAGACTCTGGTTTGATTCCTGGGTTAGGAAGATTCTCTGGAGAAGGGATAGGATACCCACTCCAGTATTCTTGGGCTTCCCTTGAGGCTCAGCTGGTAAAGAATCCACCTGCAATGCAGGAGACCTGGGTTTGATCCCTGGGTTGGGAAGATCCCCTGTAGAAGGGAAAGGCTACCCATTCCAGTATTCTGGCCCAGAGAATTCCATGGACTCTATAGTCCATGGGGTTGCAAAGAGTCAGACACAACTGAGCAACTTTCACTTTCCTTTAGGACTGACTGGTTTGATCTCCTTGCAGGCAAGTGACTGTAAAGAGTCTTCTGTAATACCACAATCCACAGCATTAATTCTTTGGCACTCAGCCATTTTTGTTGTCCAACTCTCAGATCCATACATGACTTCTGGAAAAACCATAGCTTTGACTATTTGGACGTTTGTCAGTAAAGTAATATCTCTGCTTTTTAACATCCTGTCTAGGTTTGTCATAGCTTTCCTTCCAAGGAGCAAGAGTCTTTTAATTTCATGGTTACAGTCATTGTCCATGGTGATTTTGGAGAAATAAAGTCTGTCATACCTAGACAGCATATTCAAAAGCGGAGATGTTACTTTGCCAACAAAAGTCCATCTAGTCAAGACTATGGTTTTTCCA
>SJYA01002050.1:173338-185246 GCA_006410615.1 Neotragus moschatus
CTGGTGTGCTGCAATTCATGGGGTGGCAAAGAGTTGGACATGACTGAGCAACTGAACTGAACTGAAAATCTGTCATTGTTTTCCCATCTATCTGCCATAAAGTGATGGGAGCAGATGCCATAATCTTCATTTTTGAATGTTGAGTTTTAATACAGTTTTTTCACTCTCCTCTTTCACTTTCATCAAGAGGCTCTTTAGTTCCTCTTCACTTTCTGCCATTAGGATGGTGTCATCTGCATATCTAAGGTTATTGATATTTCTCCTGGCAATCTTGATTCCAGCTTATGCTTCATCTGGTCCAGGATTTCGCATGATATACTGTGCATATAAGTTAAATCAGCAGGGTGACAATATACCGCCATGACATACTTATTTCCCAATTTTGAGCCAGTTTGTTTTTCCATGTCCGGTTTAACTGTTGCTTCATGATCTGCATACAGGTTCATTCATGGTAATGAGACTCCTTTTGATGTCCGTTTCCCCTATTGTCACTTCTCCAATGTATCTGCCTCCAGAAAGTTTGCTTTGCCTAACTAACCTACCTCTCCATCTTCCGTATTATCATTTCTCACTCCTCCACTGCCTTCTTGGCTTCCCAGGTGGCTCAGTGGTAAAGAATCCACCTGTAATTCAGGAGGCACAAGAGATGTGGTTTAGATCCCTGGGTCAGGAAGATCCCATGAAGTAGGAAATGGCAACCCACTCCAGTATTCTTGCCTGGAAAAGCTAATGGACAGAGGAGCCTGGCAGTTGTCAGTCCATGAGGTGGCAGAGCTGGACATGACTGAGCACAGCATATCCATTGCCTTCTTATTGGAACATCTTTCAAGAGCCCAAGTGGGAGAATTGTGGTGTCAGATGTCCTAGTGAGGCTGAGAAGCAGGTGAAGGACAAGTGTTGTATTCTTGTTTTTGTGTATCCCTCTTCTGTGTATCAGAGAAGGCAATGGCACCCCACCCCAGTACTCTTGCCTNTGAGCACAGCATATCCATTGCCTTCTTATTGGAACATCTTTCAAGAGCCCAAGTGGGAGAATTGTGGTGTCAGATGTCCTAGTGAGGCTGAGAAGCAGGTGAAGGACAAGTGTTGTATTCTTGTTTTTGTGTATCCCTCTTCTGTGTATCAGAGAAGGCAATGGCACCCCACCCCAGTACTCTTGCCTGGAAAATCCCATGGACCGAGGAGCCTGGAAGGCTGCAGTCCATGGGATCACTGAGGGTCGGACATGA
This sequence comes from Neotragus moschatus, assembly GCA_006410615.1. Taxonomy (NCBI): domain Eukaryota; kingdom Metazoa; phylum Chordata; class Mammalia; order Artiodactyla; family Bovidae; genus Neotragus; species Neotragus moschatus. The sequence goes on from SJYA01002050.1 coordinate 174,568, forward strand.
CTGAGTGACTTCACTTTCATTTTTCACTTTCATGCATTGGAGAAGGAAATGGCAACCCACTCCAGTGTTCTTGCCTGGAGAATCCCAGGGACAGGGGAGCCTGGTGGGCTGCCATCTATAGGGTTGCACAGAGTCGGACACGACTGAAGTGACTTAGCAGCTTCTGTGTATGGGTTGAAACTGGTGGCTTACTTCTAAGAAATATGGCAAAAGTGATGAGCTTTCACTCCCTGTGACTTTCATCTTAATACTCTCATTCCTCCTCACTCTTGCTAGCTCTGATGAAGCCAGCTGCATGAGCCATCTATGGAGAGACCTTGGTGTCAAGCAATCCAGGGAGGCAGGCAGCCAATAGGTCCTGAAGAACTGAGGCCTTCAGTCCAAACTTCTGTGAGAAAATGAATCCTGTCAACAACTATTGGAGGGAGCTTGGAAACGGATGCATTCCCAATTGGGACTTAGGTTGACTACAGTCTTGTCAAAACATCTAACTAAGCTGCAGGACATTCCAGGCCCTGGAAAACTATGAGATAATAAATGTGTATTATTATAAGTGACTAAAAAATTGTTTAAGGGGTTCCCCTATAGAAGGGTACCCCTGCTAATAATTTGCTGCTGCTGTTAAGTCATGTCAGTCATGTCCAACTCTGTGTGACCCCATAGATGGCAGCCCACCAGGCTCCCCCATCCCTGAGATTCTCCAGGCAAGAACACTGCTCCTCTTCAAAGTTGATGATTAAAGGAAATTTCCTTTTTAGATTCCAGGCTTTGAACTGTGGTTGAGATTTATGTACACTTTTGTTTGAATCATCTTACATTTGGAGAAGAAAAAATGCTATTATATAATTTACAACATGGAATAAATCCAGTACTGGCTAAGGTTATTCATTTGTAACTACATAAAAATACCAATTAGTTGCTTGCTCCCATGAATTCTGATCCTAAAATCCCTTGAGCAAATCTCTGACTCTTTCTAGTTGTTTCTACAAGTAGCTTATTCATTTATTTGTTGGTTGTATATTACATGGAAGAACTTGGGCCAGAGATTATAGTGATTAAGAAAACTTTTAAGTAAATACACAGATAAATAAGAACAGTCCTATTTTGAGGGCTGTTAAATGCTGTTGGGAGTAGGGCAGACAATCATAATTACTGATAGAAATGTGGATTCATCTAGGACTCAAGTTAGGGAAGACTTCCTGAAGGCAGCAGCATGTGAGTGGAATCCTGAGTCTCAACTAAGATTTTAAAATATACTTACTCATTTGGCTATGCCAGTTCTTAGTTGCAGCACACGGCCAGTCCTTTAGCTGTGGCAAGCAGGTGCTTTTAGTTGTGGGATCTTTCATTTTTGACATGTGGGTTCTAGTTCCTTGACTAGGCACTGAACTCAGGCTCTCTGCATTGGGAACACAGACTCCTAGCCCCTGGACCATCAGGAAAATCCCTTAACAAAGGTTTAATAGCTGGTGGTAAAGATAGGAAAACTGGAGAGACAAGTGAATTTCCAGGTGGAGAGATGAGCATGTGCCAAATAGAATTTATTCTAGGGGAAAGTGAGAGTCTAAATTAGCAAAATAAAGTTAGAGCCAAAGCTGAAAATGTAAGAAATGATAACTTTTAGGGGAAGCTAAACCATTTGTACCTCATTGGCCACATTTCAAAAACAGAAATACTTGAAGAGACTAGGCAAGTCTTGGGAGTAACTAAGCAGGCCAAATGTAAGCACAAAAGCCCCCACTGGAAGGAGGGCAGTGAAAAACCAACCTTTGGCTTGTTAAATTTTGTGTCTAGCTCTAGTTGATTATGACCATGCTTGAAAGTGAGCTCAGGCAAAGTTGCCAGTTCTTGTGGTTTTTCAAGGAAAAAATAACCTAGATGTATGTAAAACTGACTGATTTTTCAATACTGGCTTAAAATTTTTAAAAATGTTTTCAGTTGTCAGTCACTCAGTCATGTCCGACTCTTTGTGACCCCATGAATCGCAGCACGCCAAGCCTCCCTGTNCCTGGAAAACTATGAGATAATAAATGTGTATTATTATAAGTGACTAAAAAATTGTTTAAGGGGTTCCCCTATAGAAGGGTACCCCTGCTAATAATTTGCTGCTGCTGTTAAGTCATGTCAGTCATGTCCAACTCTGTGTGACCCCATAGATGGCAGCCCACCAGGCTCCCCCATCCCTGAGATTCTCCAGGCAAGAACACTGCTCCTCTTCAAAGTTGATGATTAAAGGAAATTTCCTTTTTAGATTCCAGGCTTTGAACTGTGGTTGAGATTTATGTACACTTTTGTTTGAATCATCTTACATTTGGAGAAGAAAAAATGCTATTATATAATTTACAACATGGAATAAATCCAGTACTGGCTAAGGTTATTCATTTGTAACTACATAAAAATACCAATTAGTTGCTTGCTCCCATGAATTCTGATCCTAAAATCCCTTGAGCAAATCTCTGACTCTTTCTAGTTGTTTCTACAAGTAGCTTATTCATTTATTTGTTGGTTGTATATTACATCTGCATATCTGAGGTTATTGATATTTCTCCTGGCAATCTTGATTCCAGCTTGTGTGCTTCTTCCAGTCTAGTGTTTCTCATGATATACTCTGCATAAAAGTTAAATAAGCAGGGTGACAATATACAGCCTTGCCATACTCCTTTTCCTCTTTGGAACCAGTCTGTTGTTCCATGTCCAGTTCTAACTGTTGCTTCCTGACCTGCATACAGATTTCTCAAGAGGCAGGTCCGGTGGTCTGGTATTCCCATCTCTTTCAGAATTTTCCACAGTTTATTGTGATTCACACAGTGAAAGGCTTTGGCATAGTCAATAAAGCAGAAGTAGATGTTGTAATGGCCAAATAAAACACTTTTGTTTTATTTATAGTCCAAGGGTTATCAGTGGTGGAAGAGAATGCTGTTTAAATCAACTGTTATCTTAGGAAGATTAGGAAGATTCAGTGTTTTTTACAGACTGGAGAGGTTAAAGGTGTCAAAAAAATTGAACCAGGACAGTTAAACAGGAAAGGAAGATTTTGTTCAAGACTAACGTCACAGGAAAGCGAGACTATTATTTATAACAGAGGGAGAGATTGAACTCAATTCCATTGTAACAAACGACAAGAGAGTATTTAAGTGTTAGAGTGTGCAAACAGAAAAATACTGAAGGAAGTTAGTAGGGACATTGATCGCTGTGTTTAAGCTGCCTATATTTGCTAATTACTTCTTGTCAGAGTTAGGCTCCCGCCCTTCCATGTAGAGGTGTTCTATCTTTGATAATTATATTTCAAAGAGATGGCTCTCAGGTTCTCAAGAAGTCTATTCCTCTATTATAGATGATTTGCTTATTAAAGGGGCTGAGAAAGACCTTATAATTGGAAGTTTTCTAAAGTAAGCTGCTCCAAAAAAAGGGATGTCAAGGGCCCATAGTCAAGAAGAAAGTTGTCAAATGTTTATTCAAGCTGAGGGGAATGTTAAAGCCATCTTGGTCAAAAGATAAATGCAGGGTAATGAGTTAAAAGCTATGATAATAGTCCATGTATTAGGTTCTTAAATCTAAAGTGAAGGACTAATGCCTGATTTGGGAAAATTTGTGAAAAACTTTGAAATGGGCCAAAAACATTACTAAGCACTTTCAGTAGAAGAGTATGTGTTTTTTAATACACACTCTACCAGCTATCTAGTTCTATGGGGTTTGTTCCTTTCATGGTCTACGAGAAATTTTTCAATGTTTTATAATAGAAATTGTAGTTAACTGGCAGCAATTCAAATGAATCTTTTTCATAGACCTGCAAATGAGCTCTGTCAGGGACAATTCATTTTCCTGCTCCCTCCACTCATATAGTAAGCCTGTTTTATATCTACATATAAATTATTTATACTTCTTTATAAATTGATTTCAGTATTTCTTATTGCTTATATATGTGAGGTCCTTTGAATAATTGGAACGTTTTACTGGTTTCCTTATTAATGAGTGAGTTGGTACAATATTTGACACATGTTCATTTTAATATGATAGTTTTGACTTTATCTTTAAAAATTGTTTTTTAATACCTGTAATAGAAAAGAAATTCATGACCCAGTGATGAGTGTGGGGCTTAAGGAGAAGGGAAAAGATGAAGAAGCTGTTGAATTGTGAACCAAGGTGCCTGGATGACTAATTTATCATAACCAGATATAGGGGAAGCAGGATGAAGACAAGTTCTTGTGTTGTAGGGAGAGGAAAGGCTTTCTTTTCTTTTCTTCCTTTCACTTTTCCTTCCTTATTTCCTTCTTTTCTTTCTTTCTTTTTTTAAACAAATACTGAGTTTGGGAGGAAGTTATAGTATCGCCCTTTGGAAAGGGGTGACTGGAGCTCTTGAGACAGGTCAAGGCTAGAGGCATCGATCTGGGAACTGTTTGCATAGAAGTGGCTATGGAGTGATAATCTCCCTGAGGAAGGAAGTAAAGAGAGGAGATGAAGACAGAGTCTTGAAGATCTCCCAGATTTAGGGACAAGATGAAAAGTTGAGACAGCAGAGCAAGATAGATCAAAAACAATAAAATGTTCACTATTTTGGGGGGATGGGGCAGCTAGGAACCTTTTTAATCTTTCATCTATTTTTTTCCACTGAGAATTTTGTTTTAAACCTCATGGAACCACCCTTATGGCAGAAAGTGAAGAGGAACTAAAAAGCCTCTTGATGAAAGTGAAAGAGAAGAGTGAAAAAGTTGGCTTAAAGCTCAACATTCAGAAAACGAACATCATGGCATCCAGTCCCATCACATCACGGGAAATAGATAGAGAAACAGTGGAAAAAGTGTCAGAGTTTATTTTTTGGGGTTCCAAAAGAGTCTATCTGTCCCTTGGAACCCAAGAACCAAGGCGTACAACTGGGCGCAAGTGGATTCGTGTCTCTGAGTATCAGTTTTCTCATATGACAAAGGGGACAATTATGCTTTCTCCATATAATAAGTGTGAGAAATAAGTGTGATAACCCAAGACACTGTCTAGCACAGCACTTGGCAAATAGTAAATGTTCTTTGGCTCTGAGGTTGAATTGCCAAATAAGCTACCCTATGATGGCATGATTCATCTGTAACTTGTGCCTACAGCTGAAAGATTTATAATTACACTGCATTTATTGGGGGAGAGCTATTTATCACAATGAAAAATTGTTTTTTGTACTCTAAAAGAATTAGCTTTCTTCTAAATTTCATTTTCTTATTTCTTTTTTCCTTTTCTTTTCTTGACTTTAGTGTATCCTGGGAAACATTTTTTTCCCTTTGCCTGCGTGTCATTTAATGATAAACTGTCATGAGTTTCTACATGGAGACTACAAAAATATCATGAAAATATGGAATTGTAAAGCTAGAGTTCAATCCAATATGGAACTTTAGTTTAATATGAAACTTTATATTTATTTTCTCCATGGGCATTCCATATTGTAGGGAACATGGAGGTGGCTTGCTCTAAGAATTCAGGAGTAGTTAGGTAATTTGTTCTCTCCCAGCATCTACTTTTTGTTACATTTTATCCATGAGCTTTTCTTAAACACATATTTATAATTGAAAGGTTTGAGGGCCCATTGTATGCTTTTTTTCTTTTTTGTTGCATTCACACGAAACTTTCTCTAGGAATCAATCTGAAAATAATGCTTTTTTGATTTTTAACTTCATCATACCCAACCCTTCTTTATGGAAGGGAAAACGAAGAAAGTCTTCAGGTTCCTGTTGAATTTCCATCCCTCTCCTATAGTTTCAAAAAGATCAGACAGATTCCACATATTGGCAGCCACATAAAGCAGAAACCAAATCAGATGCATATGTGAAGCTGTGATAAAAGAAAGCTTTACAGAAAGGAAATAAAGGGCAAGCAGGCATACCTGGGTGTCAGCTGAAGAAAGTCTTACTGCCGTAATTAAAGGCTCAGAGAAAATAGTATCAAGCATTGCCTGTGGACCCACTGTTGAGTGACTCATTCATTTGGTTCTTCTGTAAATGGGAGACCCAAGTGCCTATTTAGAAAATCTGTTGATATGGTATAATATGAAACACTTTAATAACATTTGTGATTTGTCAGATCCTTAGTCTGTGCAAGAACTATGTTAAACGACCTGGCATCCATTTGTCTAATCCTAGTGGTAGTTCTATGAAGGGGGGAGCCACCATTGGCTTCATTTTATAGGTGAGAAAACTGAGCCCATAAAGGTTAGATAAACCACCCCAAGTTTATACCTGGTAAATTCCAGAGCCAGGATGTGAACTTAGGTTCTATGGAGTCAAAGACTATCCTCAATCATTCTGCTAAAAAGTTCACACTACATTTTTAAGTAGCCAATTAATCTACTTAAGAATGAGTCTATCTAAGATACAAAGTTGAAGGAAGCCAGTACAACCATCAAAAATAGTTTATGTTCTCAATTATTAAATCATTACTTTAGGTATTTATTTCATTGTCCCAAGTGTGCTCAGTCGCTCGGTCATGTCTGACTCTTTGTGATCACATGGACTGTATCCTGCCAGGTTCCTTTGTACATAAAATTTTCCCAGGCAAGCATACTGGAGTGGGTTGCCATTTCCTACTCCAGGGGATCTTCCTAGTCTAGGTTTCTAACATGCATCTCCTGTGCCTCCTGCATTGGCAGGCGGATTCTTTTACCACTATACCTGCATTGCTGGCTTGAAATGCAGCATTCAAAATACTGAGATCATGGCATCTGGTTCCATCATTTCATGGCAAATAGAAGGGAAAAAGTGGAAGCAGGACAGATTTTATTTTCTTGGGCTCCAAAATTACTGCAGTTGGTGACAGCAGCCATGAAATTAAAAGACACTTCCTTCTTGGAAGAAATGCTATGGCAAACCTAGACAGTGTATTAAAAAGCAAAGATATCACTTCACCAACAGAAGTCCATATAGTCAAAGATATGGTTTTACAGCTAATCATGTATGAGTGGTATGAATGTGAGAACTGGACCAAAAAGAAGACTGAGCACTGAAGAATTGATGCTTTCAAACTGTAATGTTGGAGAAGACTCTTCAGAGTCCCTTGGACTGCAAGGAGATCCAACCAGTCAACCCTAAAGGAAATCCATCCTGAATATTCATTGGAAGGACTGATGCTGAAGCTGAAACTCCAGTAGTTTGGCCACCTGATGCAAAAAGCTTTACTCACTGAAAAAGAAGCTAATGCTGGGAAAGACTGATGGCAAGAAGAGAAGGATGCAACAGAGGACGAGATGGTTTGATGGTATCACTGACTCAATAGACATGAGTTTGAGCAAACTCCAGGAGATAGTGAAGGACAAGATAGCCTGGTATGCTGCAGTCTATGGGGTTGCAAAGAGTCAGATCTGACTTAGCAACAGAACAACAATAACAACAACAACTCCAGGGGATCTTCCTCACCCAGGGATCGACTATGTCTCTTGCATCACCTGCATTCTCAGGCAGATTCTTTTGCCACTACACCACCTGGGAAGCCCATTTTGTTATATGTTTAAGGCAATAACTTAGTTCCATGTATCTCAACTAGTGGGCCTGGTAGGTCTAACAGTGTATATTGATTACTTATGGATCAAGAAGAGTGACAAGTACTAACTAGATCTTTTTGTTCCTCTGTGCCCTTCCTTCTTTTTTTTTTTTTTAAAGAAGCATTTTTTGAACACTTACTGAACTCTTGGACTAGAGCAATGAGAAACTTGCTGCATTTACAGTGCTTTCATTCCAGAAAATTTAACAAATAATAAGTAAACACGAGTATTTCTGATAGTGATCAATGGCATGGAGAACATAAAATAGGAGGCTGTGACGATAACTGGGTAGTAGTGTTCCTTTAGGCAGAATCATCCTGAGATATTTGGCTAATGACCTGAGGGATAAGAAGCCAACCACCCAAAGAACTGAAATCAAGCCTCCCAGGAATTAAAAAACAAACACACAAAAAACATCAAGGACAGAAGCCATGTGAATGGAAGGACTTTGGTATATTTAAAGAACCAACAAGCCAATGTGATTGGCCCATGAATGATAAGTGACAGGAGTTGAGGCCAGAGTTAGAGGGTTGGAATAGTCACTTAGGACCTTGCGGGTTCTTATAAGGAGATTGGATGTTGTTCTCAATAGAGAAATCATTTAAATGGGGATGGTGCCATGATCTAAGTTTTAAAAGCTAACTCTGTTGTGAAGAGAAAGACCTCTTCACAGGGGTCAGGAGTAGAAGCAGAGGGACACTTCAGGAGGTATTTAGAGTGAGGTAGAACAAGGATGATGGTGGCCAGGTTTAAGACCAATCAACCAAGGGTGCTGTTTTTTAGAGGGAAAGGGGTAAAGGATGGTAGGTAAGCAACTAACAAGGTCTACTGTAGATGAGATAATAAAAGATGAGATTAAGAGAAGAATCAGATTTAAGAAGTAAGGAAGTATAGAAGCTGCTTTATTCTATGTGATTTATGGATATTGTGATTTATTATAACAAAAAGTTTCTTTGTGGATATATACATATACCTACATCCATATTTTGTTTTCCTTCAAGTTCTTCACAGTTCATAGCTGAGGCCAATGATTTGTCTTCCTTGTCCTGCCCTCTTCCTGAACCCTTCTGTAGGCTCAACAGCACCTCAGGGTCTAGGGTCACTTAGGAAGATCTAGTGAGATCTAGATCTGAGACTCAATGCTAAAGCACACTGAAAAAGTGAGGCTAGTACTTCCTTTAAAGACTGGAAAAGATTGATGTTTAAAAATGAACTATCCTCCAGGCAATGGAATATTATTCAGCACTAAGATAAAAGAAGCTATCAAGCCATGAAATGATTTAGTGGAAACTTAAATGCATATTACTAAGTGAAAGAAGCTAATCTGTAAAGGCTCCATACTTTTTGATTCCAACTTTATAGCACTCTGAGCTTCCCCAGTGGCTCCCTGGTAAAGAATCCACCTACAATACAGGAGCCAACTCCAATATTCTTGCCTGGGGACTCCCATGGACAGAGAAGCCTGGCAGGCTACAGTCCATAGGGTTGCAAAGAGTCGGACACCACTGAATCGACTTAGTATGCATGCACATATGACACTTTGGAAAATGTAAAGCAATAGAGATAATAGAAAGAATAGTGCTAGGGATAGAAGGAGGGTGAGAGATGAATAGGCAGAACACAGAAGACGCTTATGGTAGCAAAAATCCTTTTTATCGTAATACAATAATGGATATATATCATGATAAATTTGTCCAAATCCATAAAATGTACGAGAGTGAACCCTAAGGTAAATTGTGGACTTTCAGTGTTATGAACGATCAGTGTAGGCTCATTTGTGTTAAAAAAAAAAATGGACTATTCTGGTGAGTAATGTTGCTCATGAAGGGTCTATGCGTGCACAAGGACTTGGGTCATATAGGAAATCTCTGTGTCTCCCTCTCAACTTTGTTGTAAACCTAAAACTATTCTTTCAAAAGTCTTAAAAAATTAACTATGATGACTTTACATATTTTTAAATTAATTAATTTTTTATCAAAGTATAATTGCTTTACAAAATTTGCTGTTTTCTGTCAAACATCAACATGAAACAGCCATACGTATACATATATCCCCTCCCTTTTGAAACCCCCTCCTTTCTTCCTCCCGTCCCATCCCTCTAGGCTGATATAGAGCACCTGTTTGAATTTTCTGAGCCATACAGCAAATTCCCATTGGCTATCTATTTTATATATGGTAATGTAAGTTTCCATGTTACTCTTTCCATACATCTCACCCTCTCCTCCCCTCTCCCTATGTCCATAAGTCTATTGTCTATGTCTGTTTCTCCATTGTTGCCCTGTAAATAAATTCTTCAGTGCCATTTTTCTAGATTCTGTATATATGTGTTAGAATATGGTACATATCTTTCTCTTTCCGACTCACTTCACTCTGTATAATAGGTTCTAGGTTCACCCACCTCATCAGTACTGACTCAAATGTGTTCCTTTTTATGGTTGAGTAATATTCCATTGTGTATATGTACCACTACTTTATCCATTCATCTGTCAATGGACATCTAGGTTGCTTTAATGTTCCAGCTATTATAAATGGTGCTACAATGAAAAATGGGATACATGTGTCTCTTTCAGTTTTGGTTTCCTCAGGGTATGTGCCTAGGAGTGGGATTACTGGGTCATATGGTGGTTTTATTCCTAGTTTTTTTAAAGGAATCTCCATACTGTCTTCTTTTTCTTAGGGATGGTCTTGATTCTTGTCTCCTATACAATGTCATGAACCTCCATCCATAGTTCATTGGGCACTCTGTCTGTCAGATCTAGTTCCTTAAATTTATTTCTCACTTCCACTGTATAGTCATAAGGGATTTGATTTAGGTCATACCTAGACCAGGTCATACCTGGTCTAGTGGTTTTCTCCGCTTTCTTCAATTTCAGTCTGAATTTGGCAATAAAGAGTTCACAATCCAAGCCACAATCAGCTCCCAGTCTTATTTTTGCTGACTGTATAGAACTTGTCCATCTTTGACTACAAAGAAAATAAACAATCTGACTTCGATGTTGACCATCTGGTTATGTCCATGTGTAGAGTCTTCTCTTGTGTTTTTGGAAGAGGATGTTTGCTATGACCAGTGCATTCTCTTGGCAGAACTCTATTAGCCTTTGCCATGCTTCATTCTGTACTCCAAGGCCAAATTTGCATGTTACCCCAAGAAAAAGAAATGCAAAAA
>SJYA01002050.1:186050-287682 GCA_006410615.1 Neotragus moschatus
ATAGTCAAAGATATGGTTTTACAGCTAATCATGTATGAGTGGTATGAATGTGAGAACTGGACCAAAAAGAAGACTGAGCACTGAAGAATTGATGCTTTCAAACTGTAATGTTGGAGAAGACTCTTCAGAGTCCCTTGGACTGCAAGGAGATCCAACCAGTCAACCCTAAAGGAAATCCATCCTGAATATTCATTGGAAGGACTGATGCTGAAGCTGAAACTCCAGTAGTTTGGCCACCTGATGCAAAAAGCTTTACTCACTGAAAAAGAAGCTAATGCTGGGAAAGACTGATGGCAAGAAGAGAAGGATGCAACAGAGGACGAGATGGTTTGATGGTATCACTGACTCAATAGACATGAGTTTGAGCAAACTCCAGGAGATAGTGAAGGACAAGATAGCCTGGTATGCTGCAGTCTATGGGGTTGCAAAGAGTCAGATCTGACTTAGCAACAGAACAACAATAACAACAACAACTCCAGGGGATCTTCCTCACCCAGGGATCGACTATGTCTCTTGCATCACCTGCATTCTCAGGCAGATTCTTTTGCCACTACACCACCTGGGAAGCCCATTTTGTTATATGTTTAAGGCAATAACTTAGTTCCATGTATCTCAACTAGTGGGCCTGATAGGTCTAACAGTGTATATTGATTACTTATGGATCAAGAAGAGTGACAAGTACTAACTAGATCTTTTTGTTCCTCTGTGCCCTTCCTTCTTTTTTTTTTTTTTAAAGAAGCATTTTTTGAACACTTACTGAACTCTTGGACTAGAGCAATGAGAAACTTGCTGCATTTACAGTGCTTTCATTCCAGAAAATTTAACAAATAATAAGTAAACACGAGTATTTCTGATAGTGATCAATGGCATGGAGAACATAAAATAGGAGGCTGTGACGATAACTGGGTAGTAGTGTTCCTTTAGGCAGAATCATCCTGAGATATTTGGCTAATGACCTGAGGGATAAGAAGCCAACCACCCAAAGAACTGAAATCAAGCCTCCCAGGAATTAAAAAACAAACACACAAAAAACATCAAGGACAGAAGCCATGTGAATGGAAGGACTTTGGTATATTTAAAGAACCAACAAGCCAATGTGATTGGCCCATGAATGATAAGTGACAGGAGTTGAGGCCAGAGTTAGAGGGTTGGAATAGTCACTTAGGACCTTGCGGGTTCTTATAAGGAGATTGGATGTTGTTCTCAATAGAGAAATCATTTAAATGGGGATGGTGCCATGATCTAAGTTTTAAAAGCTAACTCTGTTGTGAAGAGAAAGACCTCTTCACAGGGGTCAGGAGTAGAAGCAGAGGGACACTTCAGGAGGTATTTAGAGTGAGGTAGAACAAGGATGATGGTGGCCAGGTTTAAGACCAATCAACCAAGGGTGCTGTTTTTTAGAGGGAAAGGGGTAAAGGATGGTAGGTAAGCAACTAACAAGGTCTACTGTAGATGAGATAATAAAAGATGAGATTAAGAGAAGAATCAGATTTAAGAAGTAAGGAAGTATAGAAGCTGCTTTATTCTATGTGATTTATGGATATTGTGATTTATTATAACAAAAAGTTTCTTTGTGGATATATACATATACCTACATCCATATTTTGTTTTCCTTCAAGTTCTTCACAGTTCATAGCTGAGGCCAATGATTTGTCTTCCTTGTCCTGCCCTCTTCCTGAACCCTTCTGTAGGCTCAACAGCACCTCAGGGTCTAGGGTCACTTAGGAAGATCTAGTGAGATCTAGATCTGAGACTCAATGCTAAAGCACACTGAAAAAGTGAGGCTAGTACTTCCTTTAAAGACTGGAAAAGATTGATGTTTAAAAATGAACTATCCTCCAGGCAATGGAATATTATTCAGCACTAAGATAAAAGAAGCTATCAAGCCATGAAATGATTTAGTGGAAACTTAAATGCATATTACTAAGTGAAAGAAGCTAATCTGTAAAGGCTCCATACTTTTTGATTCCAACTTTATAGCACTCTGAGCTTCCCCAGTGGCTCCCTGGTAAAGAATCCACCTACAATACAGGAGCCAACTCCAATATTCTTGCCTGGGGAATCCCATGGACAGAGAAGCCTGGCAGGCTACAGTCCATAGGGTTGCAAAGAGTCGGACACCACTGAATCGACTTAGTATGCATGCACATATGACACTTTGGAAAATGTAAAGCAATAGAGATAATAGAAAGAATAGTGCTAGGGATAGAAGGAGGGTGAGAGATGAATAGGCAGAACACAGAAGACGCTTATGGTAGCAAAAATCCTTTTTATCGTAATACAATAATGGATATATATCATGATAAATTTGTCCAAATCCATAAAATGTACGAGAGTGAACCCTAAGGTAAATTGTGGACTTTCAGTGTTATGAACTATCAGTGTAGGCTCATTTGTGTTAAAAAAAAAAATGGACTATTCTGGTGAGTAATGTTGCTCATGAAGGGTCTATGCGTGCACAAGGACTTGGGTCATATAGGAAATCTCTGTGTCTCCCTCTCAACTTTGTTGTAAACCTAAAACTATTCTTTCAAAAGTCTTAAAAAATTAACTATGATGACTTTACATATTTTTAAATTAATTAATTTTTTATCAAAGTATAATTGCTTTACAAAATTTGCTGTTTTCTGTCAAACATCAACATGAAACAGCCATACGTATACATATATCCCCTCCCTTTTGAAACCCCCTCCTTTCTTCCTCCCGTCCCATCCCTCTAGGCTGATATAGAGCACCTGTTTGAATTTTCTGAGCCATACAGCAAATTCCCATTGGCTATCTATTTTATATATGGTAATGTAAGTTTCCATGTTACTCTTTCCATACATCTCACCCTCTCCTCCCCTCTCCCTATGTCCATAAGTCTATTGTCTATGTCTGTTTCTTCATTGTTGCCCTGTAAATAAATTCTTCAGTGCCATTTTTCTAGATTCTGTATATATGTGTTAGAATATGGTACATATCTTTCTCTTTCCGACTCACTTCACTCTGTATAATAGGTTCTAGGTTCACCCACCTCATCAGTACTGACTCAAATGTGTTCCTTTTTATGGTTGAGTAATATTCCATTGTGTATATGTACCACTACTTTATCCATTCATCTGTCAATGGACATCTAGGTTGCTTTAATGTTCCAGCTATTATAAATGGTGCTACAATGAAAAATGGGATACATGTGTCTCTTTCAGTTTTGGTTTCCTCAGGGTATGTGCCTAGGAGTGGGATTACTGGGTCATATGGTGGTTTTATTCCTAGTTTTTTTAAAGGAATCTCCATACTGTCTTCTTTTTCTTAGGGATGGTCTTGATTCTTGTCTCCTATACAATGTCATGAACCTCCATCCATAGTTCATTGGGCACTCTGTCTGTCAGATCTAGTTCCTTAAATTTATTTCTCACTTCCACTGTATAGTCATAAGGGATTTGATTTAGGTCATACCTAGACCAGGTCATACCTGGTCTAGTGGTTTTCTCCGCTTTCTTCAATTTCAGTCTGAATTTGGCAATAAAGAGTTCACAATCCAAGCCACAATCAGCTCCCAGTCTTATTTTTGCTGACTGTATAGAACTTGTCCATCTTTGACTACAAAGAAAATAAACAATCTGACTTCGATGTTGACCATCTGGTTATGTCCATGTGTAGAGTCTTCTCTTGTGTTTTTGGAAGAGGATGTTTGCTATGACCAGTGCATTCTCTTGGCAGAACTCTATTAGCCTTTGCCATGCTTCATTCTGTACTCCAAGGCCAAATTTGCATGTTACCCCAAGAAAAAGAAATGCAAAAANATGAAAGTGAAAGAGGAGAGTGAAAAAGTTGGCTTAAAGCTCAACATTCAGAAAACTAAGATCATGGCATCCAGTCCCAACCACTTCATGGAAAATAGATGGGGAAAGAGTGAAAACAGTGGCTGACTTTATTTTTGGGGGCTCCAAATCACTGCAGATGGTGACTGCAGCCATGAAATTGAAATCCACTTGCTCCTTGGAAGGAAAGTTATGACCAACCTAGACAGCATATTAAAAAGCAGAGACATTTATTTGCCAACAAAGGTCCGCCTAATCAAGGCTATGGTTTTTCCAGTGGTCATGTACGAATGTGCACGTTGGACTATAAAGAAAGCTGAGTGCTGAAGAGTTGATGCTTTTGAAGTGTGGTGTTGGAGAAGACTCTTGAGAATCCTTTGGACTGCAAGGAGATCCAACCAGTCCATCCTAAAGGAGATCAGTCTTGGGTGTTCATTAGCAGGAATGATGTTGAAGCTGCAACTCCAACTTTGGCCACCTGATGTAAAGAGCTGACTCATTTGAAAAGACCTTGATGCTGCAAAAATTGAGGGCAGTAGGAGAAGGGGACGAAGGGGATGATAGAGCATGAGATGGTTGGATGGCATCACCTACTAGATGGACATGAGTTTGAGTGGACTGAGGAGTTGGTGATGGACAGTGAGGCCTGGTGTGCTGCAGTTCATTGGGTTGCAAAGAGTTGGACATGACTGAGTGACTGAGCTGAACTGAATACTTTCTTCCATAGTGGTCGTATCAATTTACACTCCCACCAACAAAGCTAGAGTGTTCCCTTTATCCACACCCTTTCCAACATTTATTGTGTATAGACTTTTTGATTTGGGCCATACTGACTCATGTGAGGTGATATCTCCTTGTACTTTTGATTTGCATTTCTCTAGTAATAAGTGATGTTGAGCATCTTTTCATGTGTTTGTTAGCCATCTGTATGTCCTCTTTGGAGAAATATCTGTTTAGGTCTTTCCCTCACTTTTTGATTGGGTTAGTTTTTCTGGCATTGAGTTGTATGAGCTACTTGTATATTTTGGAAATTAATCCTTTGTCAGTTGTTTCATTTGTTATTATTTTCCTCCATTCTGAGGGTTGTCTTTTCACCTTGCTTATAGTTTCCTTTGCTGTGCAAAAGCTTTTACGTTTAATCAGGTCCCACTTGTTTACTTTTGTTTTTGTTTCCATTACTCTAGGAGGTGGGTCATAGAGGATATTGCTTTGATTTAGGTCATCGAGTGTTCTGCCTGTGTTTCCTCTAAGAGTTTTATAGTTTCAAGTGTTACATTTAGGTCTTTAATCCATTTTGAGTTTATCTTTGTATCTTGTGTTATGAAGTGTTCTAATTTCATTCTTTTACATGTAGCTGTCCGGTTTTCCCAGCACCATTTATTGAAGAGGCTGTCTTTGCCCATTTTATATTCTTACCTCCTTTGTCAAAAATAAAGTATCCATAGGTGCATGGGTTTTTTTCTGGGCTTTCTCTCTTGTTCCTTTGGTCTATATTTATTTTTGTGCCAGTACCATACTGTCTTGATGACCATAGCATTGTAGTACAATCTGAAGTCAGGAAGGTCGTTCCTCCAGCCCATTCTGCTTTCTCAAGATTGCTTTGGCTATTCGGGGTCTTTGTGTTTCCATATGAATTGTGAGATTTTTTGTTGTAGTTCTGTGAAAAATGCTGTTGGTAATTTGATAGAGATTGCATTGAATCTGTAGATTGCATTTGGTAGTATAGTCATTTTCACAATATTGATTCTTCCTACACAACAACATGGAATAGCTCTCCATTGGTTTATGTCATCTTTGATTTCTTTCATTAGTTTCTTATAATTTTCTGTGTATCATTCTTTTGTCTCCTTAGGTAAGTTTATTTCTAGATATTTAATTCTTTTTGTTGCAGTGGTGAATGGGATTGATTCATTGATTTCTCTTTCTGATTTTTCATTGTTAGTATATAGAAATGCAAGTGATTTCTGTGTATTTATTTTGTATCCTGCAACTTTGCTAAATTCACTGATTAGCTTTAGTAATTTTCTGATACTATCTTTAGGGTTTACTGTGTACAGTATCAGGTCATCTGCAAACAGTGAGAGTTTTACTTCTTTTCAAATCTGGATTCCTTTTATTTCTTTTTCTTCTCTGATTTCTGTAGCTAGGACTTCCAGAACTGTGTTAAATAATAGTGGTGAAAGTGGACACGCTTGTCTTGTTCCTGATCTTAGGCAGAATGCTTTCAGTTTTTCATCATTGAGAATAATGTTTGCTGTAGGCTTATCATATATGGCCTTTACTATGTTGAGTATGTTCCTTCTATGCCCCTTTTTTGAAAGTTTTAATCAGACATAGCTGCTGAATTTTGTCAAAGGCTTTTTCTGCCTCTATTGAGATTATCATATGATTTTTATCTTTCAATTTGTTAATAAGGTGTAGCACTATATTGAAGAATCTTTGCATCCCTGGAATAAACCCAACTTGATCATGGTGTATGAGCTTTTTGATGTGTTGCTGAATTCCGTTTGCTAAAATTTTGTTGAGGATTTTGCATCTATGTTCATCAGTGATATTGGCCTGTAGTTTTATTTTTCTGTGTTGTCTTTGGTTTTGGTATCAGGAGATGGTGGCCTCATAGAATGAGTTTGGATGTGTTCCTTCCTTTGCAATTTTTTGGAAGAGTTTTGGAAGGATAGGCATTAGCTCTTCTCTAAATGTTAGATAGAATTCTCCTGTGAAGCCATCTGGTCCTGGGCTTTTGTTTTTTTGGAGATTTTTTATCACAGCTTCAATTTCAGTGATTGTAATTAGGTTGTTCATAATTTCTGTTTCTTCCTGGTTCAGTCGTGGAAGATTGAACTTTTCTAAGCATCCATTTCTTCCAGGTTATTTAATTTATTACCATATAGTTGTTCATAATAGTCTCTTATAATCCTTTGTATTTTCTACATTGTCAGTTGTAACCTTTCCTTTTTTATTTCTAATTTTGCTGATTTGATTCTTCTCTCTCTCTCTCTTTTTTTTTATTAGTCTGGCTAAGGGTTTTTCCATTTTGTTTATTCTCAAAGAACCAGCTTTTAGTTTTATTTATCTTTACGCTTGTTTCTTTCATTTCTTTTTCATTTATTTCTGCTCAGATCTTTATATTTCTTTCCTTCTACTAATGTTGGAGTTTCTTCTTCTTTTTTTAGGTGTAAAGTTATGCTGTCTATTTTATATTTTCCTTATTTCTTGAGGTAGGGTTGTATTGCTATAAACTTCCCTCTTAGAACTGCTTTTTCTGCATCCCATAGATTTTGAGCTGTTGTGTTTTCATTGTCATTTGTATCTAGAAATTTTCTTTTATTTCCCTTGAGATTTCTTCAGTAACTTGTTGGTTATTTAGAAACATGTTATTTTATCTCCATGTGCTTGCATTTCTTATAGTTTTTTTTCTTGTAATTGATATCTAGTCTCATAGCATTGTGGTCAGAGAAGATGCTGGATACAATTTCAATTTTCTTAAATTTCCTGAGGTTTGATTTGTGACCCAAGATGTGGTCTATCCTGGAGAATGTTCCATGTGCATTTGAGAAGGTATATTCTTTTGCATTTGGATGGAAAGTCCTGAAGATATCAGTGAGCTCTATTTCATCCAATGTGTCATTTAAGACTTGTATTTCCTTAATTTTCTGTTTTGATGATCTGTCCATTGGTGTGAGTGGGGTGTTAAAGTCTCCTACTATTATTGGGTTACTGTCAATTTCTCCTTTTATGTCTGTTAGCGTTTGTCTTATGTATTGAGGTGCTCCTATGTTGGGTACATAGATATTTACAATTGTTATGTCTTCCTCTTGGATTGATACTTTTATCATTATGTAGTGTCCTTCCTTACCCCTTATAATCTTCTTTATTTTAAGGTTTATTTTGTCTGATATGAGGATTGTTACTCTAGCTTTCTTTTGCTTCCCATCTGTAAAGCATATATTTTTCCATCCTCCCACTTTCACTGTATATGTGTCTTGAGGTCTGTAGTGGGTTTCTTATAGACAGCATCGATATGGGTCTTGTTGTTGTATCCATTCACCCAGTCTCTGTCTTTTGGTTGGAGTACTTAATCTATTTACATTTAAAGTAATTATTGATATATATGTTTCTATTCCCATTTTATAATTGTTTAGGGTTGGTTTTGTAGATCTTCTTTGTATTTCTTGACTATATAAGTCCGTTTAACATTTGTTTTAAAGCTGGTTTGGTGGTACTGAATTCTATTCACTTTTGCTTGTCTGAAAAGCTTTTTATATCTCCATCAGTTTTGAATGAGATCCTTGCTGGGTACAGTAATCTTGGTTGTAGATTTTTCCCTTTCAGTACTTTAAATATATCCTGCCATTCTCCTCTGGCCTGCAGAGTTTCTGCTGAAAGATCAGCTGTTAAGCATATGGGGTTTCCCTTGTATGTACTTGTTGCTTCTTCCTTACTGCTTTTAATATTCTTTTTTTGTGTTTAGTCTTTGTTAGTTTGATTAGTATGTGTCTTGGCATGTTTCTCTTTGGGTTTATTCTGTATGGGACTCTTTATGCCTCTTGGACTTGATTATTTCCTTTTCTGTGTAGGGGAAATTTTCAACTATAGTCTCTTCAAAAATTTTCTCATACCCTTTCTTTTTCTCTTCATCTTCTGGGACCCCTATAATTCAAATGTCATTGAATTTGATATAGTCCCAGAGATCTATGAGACTGTCCTCAGCTCTTTTCATCCTTTTAACCTAATCTGCTCTTCAGAAGTTATTTCCACCGTTTTGTCTTCCAGCTCACTGATTCATTTTTCTGCTTCAGATATTCTGCTATTGATTCCTTCTAGAGTATTTTTAATTTCAGTAATTGTGTTTTTTGTCTCTGTATGTATTCTTTAATTCTTCTCGGTCTTTGCTAATTGATTCTTGCATTTTCTCCATTTTGTTTTCAAGGCTTTTGATCATCTTTACTATCATTATTTAAATTCTTTTTCAGGTAATTTTCTTATTCCCTCTTCATTTATTTGGACTTCTGTGTTTCTAAGTTATTCCTTCACTTGTGCAGTATTTCTCTGCCTTTTCATTTTTTTAAAAGTTACTGTGTTTGAGGTCTCCTTTTCCCAGGCTTCAAGGAAATTTGAATTCGTTCCTTGAAGAACGTTGAATTCTTTCTTGCTTTTGGTTTCTGCCCTCCTAAGATTGGTCCAGTAGTTTCTGTGAGCTTCGTATAGGGTGAGATTTGTGCTGAGTTCTTGTTGGGTTGTTTGTTTTTCCTCTTATGGGCAAGGCTGAGTGAGGTGGTGCTCTTATCTGCTGATGATTGGGTTTTTCTTCTTGTCTTGTTTGCTGTTTAGATGAGGTATCCTGCACAGCCTGCTACTGGAGGTTGGGTGATTCAGGTCTTGTATTCAAGTGGTTTCCTTTGTGTGAGTTCTCACTATTTGCTACTCCCTAGGGTTAGTTCTCTGGTAGTCTTGGAGTCAGTGCTCCCACTTGAAAGGCTCAGGGTTTGAGCTCTGGTCAGGAACAAAGCTTCCACAAGTGGTTTGTTATGGAATTAAGGGAGAGTAAAACAAATATCCAAAATCAACACATCAAAGATGTACCCCAGACAAATGGCAGTTACTAAAATCATGCAAGTAAATTAAAATAATGGAATATACACCCATAAGCAAAGTGAAAACAGTCCAACAAAAATAGTGTACAGTCGATTGATCTGGTAAACAGAGGTATTTGAAAATTTTTATTTACCAGTTAAGAACAAAACTAACTTTAGCACAAACTGGAAAACAAAACTCAAGCAAGGTGCCAAGTGAGGAATAAAGTAATGAAAACAAAATATGTTGAGAGGAAAGGAAAGAAAGAAATAGATATGCAGAGTTAAATAGAGGCAGATGAAGATTTATATACATTAAAGATTAACTGCAAGGGGAAAAGAACAGTAGGAAAGGCAAATGAAGAAATAACTGCAGAAAAAATATAATAGGTTTAAAAAATTAAAATTATAAAAAAAAAGAAAAAAGAAAAAAACAGAAGAAAGGAAAATGGGGGGAGAAAAGGAAAACTCCACAGAACTGCAAAAACCCAATGTAGTGGCAGAGGTCTATAACAACAATAGAAAGTGTGACTGAATATACACATATACATATACACCCATAAGCAAAGTCAAAACTGTCCAACAAAAATTAAGTACTATAGATTGACCCAGCAAACAAAGTAAACCTAAAATTATATCTACTAGAACAAAACTAGTGAAAGTACAACTGGAAAGCAGAAGTAAAGCAAGGTGACAATTGGGGAGTAAAGCAACGAAAATAAAACTAACAAATGTGTTGGGAGAAAAGGAGGGAAAGAAAAGAAAGAAAGAATAAATATGCAAAGTTAAATAGAGGTAGATAAAGATTTATATATGTTAAAGATTAACTGCAAGAGGAAAAGAACAGTAGGAAAAGCAAACAAAGGAATAAATGTAGAAAAATAATGTTTAAAAAATTAAAATTAAAAAAAGAGAAAAGAAAAAAAAGAGGAAAACTCCACAGAACTGCAAAAGTCCAGTGGAGAGGTAGAGGTTTATGATAACAATTAAAAAAAAATGTGAGGAAAAAGAAAAAAAAAAGCTCAAAAGCTTAACTGGATTTCATAGTGCCAATAAAATCAACAACTACAACGAGGGGGGGGGGAAGGAAAAAGAAAGAAAAAAAGAAAAGAAATCCAAAGGAATTTACAGAACAAGTCAAAAAATAAGAATAAATATTTTTCTTGAGTCCCAGTGCTTTTCTGCACTGGGAATCACAGTCCTCCTTACCTCCTTAGGATGCCCTCCAAAACTGTACTGATCTCTGGACCTGATGTATGAGCTGCTTAGATTCTAATCTGGTCTTACTCCTGTGTGTTCTTGCCTCCAATGTCCACAGCTATCAGAGTTAGTGCATTTTCTTTTGTGGGAGCTCTCTATGGCCTTTTATACATCCTATAGACACAGTCTGCTTAGTTGATCATGTGGATTTAATCTGAAGTTTGTACAGCTGGTGGGAAGGTTTTGGGTCTTCTTCCTTAGCCACAGTGTCCCTGGGTTTCAATTGTTTTTTTATTTCGACCTCTGCATGTGGGTCATCCACTGGGGTTTAGCTCCTGAGGCTGCCCTGGAGGGCTTGGGTTTGCCTCTGTGAGGGTCA
Organism: Neotragus moschatus; assembly: GCA_006410615.1. Taxonomy (NCBI): domain Eukaryota; kingdom Metazoa; phylum Chordata; class Mammalia; order Artiodactyla; family Bovidae; genus Neotragus; species Neotragus moschatus. The sequence continues at coordinate 197,006 of SJYA01002050.1, forward strand.
GGTGTGGAGGTGGTGCAGCTGCTTGGGTTGGAGGGGTTCTGGCAGCTCCAGATACTCAGGGGGGTTGACAGCTAGAGCAGCAGGAAATATAGTGCTCTAGAAGGGTATGGCAACCAATATTGGCCAATACACTGCAGTACTCCTGCCTGGAGAATCCCCCTCCCTGACAAAGAATCCTGGCATGCCATAGTCTACAATGTCGAAAAGAATTGGACTGACACAAGAGTTGGACTACTCAAGCATCGACACAAGACTTTTTTGCCTGTGGCAGCTCTGCCCCAGTGAGAGTTGAGTGTGAAGGTGGCACAGCTGCTTGNTCCCCCTCCCTGACAAAGAATCCTGGCATGCCATAGTCTACAATGTCGAAAAGAATTGGACTGACACAAGAGTTGGACTACTCAAGCATCGACACAAGACTTTTTTGCCTGTGGCAGCTCTGCCCCAGTGAGAGTTGAGTGTGAAGGTGGCACAGCTGCTTGCCTTGTGTTGGCTTGGTGGTGCCAAGTGTTCAGGGACACAGACTGCCTCCACTGCAGAAGTTATGGCCCTATCAGAGTCTTTTTTTGAGCTTCTTGTAGCTGGCAATCAGAAGGCCTCTTTGGCCAGTCTTTCTCGGTAGCTCTGCCCATTCAGGCACTTAGAGGGATTCCTTGCCTGGGGTTCTTTTCTGTTGTTCTGAATCAGGTACATAGAGGGGGCCCCCTTGACTGAGTCCTACTTTGCAGATTGGTGTATCAGGCACTTAAAGGGGCACCCTGGGTGGGGTCCTACTCTGTAATTCAATGGCTCAGGAAATTGATGGGCCAGCCTGTTTATTGTTCAGCTGCAGCTGCTGGCCTGTGGAGAGAGAGAGGCTATGGTGACGGCTCCACTTCCTATGCGTGACTCAGCAGTATCGCCTTGCTTCCTTGGCTGCCTGGCTTTCCGCCACAGGCATTTCCCACCACAATCTCCTCCCTCACATCCCCTCGATCTGTCTCTTTGCAGTCAACCTCAGCCCTCGCACTGGGATTGCTCCACACTTCCTAAACTCCAGCTCCCAGGCGCTACCCCTTCTAGGAGACCAGCATTCCTGCCCAGCATATATATGGCTGCGGCAAGGATTGTTTAATTTTCATTCCATTTAGGTTGCCATAGATCAGCTGTTTCACTCTCAGTCTTAAATGTTTCTCCTCTGACTCAGACACTGAGGGGATCGGACCCCTGCTTCAGTTCCCCACCTACTGAGGGTAGGTCCAGTCCTACTAATACTCATGTTTTTCCCCCTAGTTCCTTCCTCGTCCCAAGTTCTGCGTAGTTCTATATATTCTTTTCCACTGGTCACGTCCTTCTGTCCACTCTCAGCTGGTGTTCTGCATGCGCTTATGTTTCTGAAGGTGTATTTCTGATGTATCCATGGAGAAAGATGTGCTCCACATCCACATACTCCTCCACCATCTTGTACCTTGTACCGACTCTACGTATTTTAATGATACAAATACTTAGTATTTTTAGTATTTTAGGTTTGATACTAATGAAAATACTAAAACATACTCATTCTACTGAAGAATGGATATTAGGAAGAATTTTATATTGTCTGAGGAATTACATGTGGAAGATGATTTTAAGAGCATTTTTAACCNCCCATCCTGGGTGGCCCTACATGGCATGGCTTAGTTTCATTGAGTCAGACAAGGCTTGGACATGGGGTATCTCTTCACAGCTGCCCCAGCAAAGCACAGCCCCTGCTCCTTACCTTTCACGAGGGGTATCTCCTCACGGCTACCCCTCCTGACCTTGAACATGGAGTAGCTTCTCTTGGCCCTCCTGTGCCCTCAAAAGAACATCTAGGACTAGTTTATTTGCTATTCTTAAAGAGCAAAACCTTTTATTTTCCCAGAACCATATTCACATAAACAATGATATGGTAAGGTTTCTATACCATTAATTTTACTCATCAAGAGGAAAGATGAAAAGATTTTTTTTAAAAAGATTTTCTCAAACCATCCTCTATCAGTTTTCCAGTTTGCATCAGCTCTGCTTGGAATACAGAAGAATTATGGATTTTAACACAACACAGACAAATGCCTGCTAGTTTTCTCCAACTTTGATTTACCTTATTCCTAGTTTCCTTTATGATATCAGAACTTTCAAAGAAATAAATTCAAAATGTCTATCCCAGTGCTTGAGAAATTCCATGGACAGAGGAGTACAGTGCATGTGATCTCAAAGAGCTGGACGTGACTGAGCGACCAAACACATATACACACACACAGCCCAATGAAGTGTTAAAAATTTAAAATATTATGTTAACAAGTATTAAGTTTCTGTTAAAAGTACCAAACTCATCTGGCAAATAAAAAAAGTGAATTCTTATACTCTAGAAATATTTACTTTGTCAAGTGGATTTTAGAAATAAAAAAAAGAAAATGAAGTACTTTCCAATAGATTCATTCAGTTGTAAATAATGATGATAACAGTTAAACATTGTTTATGAGAGCTCACCAGGTGAGAATCCAGTCTTAGAATTTTTTATCTTTAATCTATTTGATCTTCACAATAGCTTTATGAAGAAGACAATGTTTTTATGTCCAATGAACTGATAAGAAAATTAAAAATCAGAGAAATCATGTAATTTCCCCACAGTTAGGCAGCTAGTAAAGAATAGTGGGTATTTTACTCTACACAGAATACATACAGTGTTCTATTAAATGCACTGTCCTCTCCAACAATAATTGCCAACACGTTGTTCATGAGTAAACATTTTACAAAGCTGACGATGTAATAATGCTGAACTTTATGTCTGAGCCCTTTGCGGTTGAAAAGCAATAATAGTTAAGAAATCTTCCTGCCCTCTAATGACTCGGCTGTGCTGGTGTATTTTGAATGAAGACTCGCTTGCCTTCTTTTCAAGGACTTCCATAAACTCTAGGATGACCTTCTTGCATATTTATCCCTAAAACATTCCAAGTTCCCTCCTGTTTTTTTGAGACCTTTCCCATTTATGAATATTCTTCCTATTGTAACAGTGTACATAAAATAATCTCCTTTCCTGCATTTGTCTTTCGCAGTTCGGTACTGTAACTCTGATATGACATCAATTTTGGACCCCTGTGTACTTTACCCAGGAAAGGACTTCTGGAACCCTTTGTCCTCTGCTCCTGGCTAACGATTTATGACCCAATGGTAAGTCCACCTCCTGGTCCTGTGCTATGGATTTGTGTATAGTCTATTTGGTAGCATGGTTAGCATTTGATTTTAATTCTTTTTAAACACGTGCCTGATTTCTACTGCTAGCTTCTTTGGGTTTTGTGATCTGACCATTTGGTAGTCTCTGTAAAGGAATGACTGGTTTATAGAGATCTTCTGTCTGTCAGATGAAAGAGACTGAGATCCTGCCTTGTTAGTCTTGTCTGTTTGTCTATTTGGAGTCCAAACCAATTTAGAATAGTTCTTTGATATGGATTAGTGAGTTCTTTTCTGGGTTTATATATACTTGACCTATGACCAAAATTTTTAGACCTGAAGCCATAGACATCTCTCTCTGTTTGTATGTCTATGTCTGTGACTCAAAAAGGTCTTTACCTCTCAATATGTGAGTGCGTAATATTTCCTGCCTCCAGTTGGAATTACCAAATTTGATTATACCTTAAAAACTACTTAAGGACTTCTATTTTGATTGGCTGACAGGTAAATTATTGCATATGTAAATTGAATATTCCTAAAATATCCAGAAATTAAGGAAATTAAACTACTAACATTTTCTTTTTAACATTTGTTTTTTATTTTATGCAGTTATTTACTTTTGTCTGCACTGGGTATTCATTGCTGTATGGTGGTTTTCTCTAGTTGTGACAAGCAAAGGCAATTCTCTAGCTATGGTGTGTGAGCTTCTCACTGTAGTGACTTCATTTGTTGTGGAGCGCAGGCTCAGCAGTTGTGGCACGTAGGTTTAGTTGCTCAGTGGCATGTGGGATCTTCCTGGGTCTGATATCAAAACCATGTCCCATGCATGGTTGCTGCTGCTGCTGCTGCTAAGTTGCTTCAGTCGTGTTGAACTCTGTGTGACCCCATAGATGGCAGTCCACTAGACTGCTCTGTCTCTGGGATTCTCCAGGCAAGAACACTGGAGTGGGTTGCCATTTCCTCTCCAATGCATGAAAGTGAAAAGCGAAAGTGAAGTTGCTCGGTCGTGCCTGACTCTTAGCAATCCTATGGACTGCAGCCTACCAGGCTCCTCTGTCCATGGGATTTTCCAGGCAAGAGTACTGGAGTGAGGTGCCATTGCCTTCTCCGCCCATGCATGGCAGGCAGATTCTTAACCGCTAGACCACCAGGGGAGTTTCATGAACTACTAAGATTTTCAATATGCCAAACTTTGAAAATATTCTTACAGAAACCAAATCAGAAAAGTTTTATTATTTCAAACTTACATGCTTTATGTAAATCTTTGGCAAATGAGAGTTGTTTAATATTTTTTGTGTAATAAAAACAATGATGTTTTCTCTGATTTATCAGCACTGGGTATGATAAACACACAGACTTTTATTCTATTTCCATGTCCTAGGGTAAGACTCACCTCCATCTTTTCTTATGACCCCTGTATGATTCAAGGATGAATCCTTTTTTATTTGAAACTTTCCTCATTAGTGAATAATCTACACATTGTAATGGCTAGAACAAAATCAGTTCCTCTGTTGTCTTGCGCATTTTGTCTTTCACATACTTTATTTTATCTCCTCCAGTTCTTACAACAACCTTATCAAGCAGGAATCATCATTTTCACTTTGTGGATGAGAACATTCCATTTAGAAAACTCAAGAAAACTAATCAAGGTCATATATCTATCTAGTAGTGGATAGAGATTTGCTGGTTTTAGAGACTGTGCTCTTGTGCTCGCTTTGGCAGCGCATATACTAGAGACGGTGCTCTTAATCTGTAATCTCTATATCATCATAAACAAGTCAAATTATACTTTGTATACAGCACACTCAACTTAGCAATGAAATGTTCAATAGCTTCCTGTGAATTAAAGAGGAGTTGTTCTTTTTCAATCTTTAAGTTGTGTCCCACTCTTTGAGACCCCATGGACTGCAGCATGCCAGGCACTCCTGTCTTTCACTATGTCCCAGAGTTTGCTCAAATGTATTTCCATTGAGTCAGTGATGCCATCCAACCATCTCATCTTATGTTGTCCCCTTCTCCTCTTGTCCTCAATTTTCCCCAGCATCAGGATCTTTTTCAATTAGTTGACTATTCGCATCAGGTGGCCAAATTACTGGAGTTTCACCTTCAGCATCAGTCCTTTCTTTAAGCTTCAAACCAGAGCCAAAGTTCACCACGTGAAGGAGATGCCCTGTCTTGAGCAGGAAAATTAATAGTGCTATTAAATATATCATTAGTATGGGGACCCTGTTGAGCTAAGTGTGAGATACATGACTAGACCACTAACTGCATACACATTAGTGGTGGCAGAAGACTGTATGAACCAGAGCTCTCTTGAGAGAGAGCACCAAATAGTTTTGTCCCAGATGGAAGACCATCTCAGATTATCACACATCAAGCCCACTCTTCTGTAAGTTGATTTTAAATTTTGGCTATTATTAAATATTATTTTGATTGTTTATAAATCTTGGTATGTCACCCCTGCTAAGAAACTCCCAACTCTCTTGCATTTTTCAGTAAGTCTCTTGCTGCAGATTCTGCATCTTTCTAACCTAAATATTTCTGCAGAATATCCCTCAATCATAATGAAATTTTACATTCTAGTTTAGTCTCCTTTTTAAAATTTTTCTTTGGAGTGACTTTGAACAGTTAAAACACTAAGCAATCAAGATATTATTTTCCAGAGTCGTCCTTAAATTTTTGGCAATGTAGTATTCTAAAATACTTACTGGAATGCTCTGCCTCTCAGAAATGACTCTCTTGGTGCTTTTAACTAACACAGAAGAATATGCATGTGTGAATCTATTCTAAGATGAAAGCAGTGGTTTGATATTGTCCTAAAAATAACTTTAATTTGGAGTCAGTCAATTTTATCACATCCTTATTCAAATGATCTGTCTTGAAGTATGGAAGATTTAGTGTACCTAGTAAAACATCAGGGAAAATTCTGTAATGTCTTAAGGAAAGCTGCTGTTGTTTAGAAAACTGCATAAAAAATTCCCATCTGCAAATGGTTATTTATTACTTAGTTATTTTTAGATTTTTTTTTTTTTTGATGCATTGCTCAAAGTAGCCTCTGGGTGCATTTGCAGAGTTTAATAATTAGCTTTCCCACTATAGCTTACACACAACATAGAAGACAACATAAACACAGGACACATTCACATACATCAGCACGTATTCACACGCAGATGAATAAACAGGTAAGTGAGGATGTCTTTCAATCAGTTTGTCAGCCAAAAATATGATTAAAAGTCAAGATTCTTAAGTACTTGACAGTTATCAAGGAGCTATTTCTTTGTTCAGGGATTGTGGTTTGCTTCTGGGCCATGCCTATGTGTCTATATGCTTTCCAGGAGGCTGCAAAATGTCTACATTCTTAAAATGAAGTCATTATCTCTGAAGTACAGAAAAACTGAACATACTGCAAAATTTCAGTGTAATGTTGTCTACTAGAGAGCTGCAACTCCATTGTAAAATAGTTTACATAATCCCTAACCTGGAAAGTGTAAGCATTTAAAATATGCTAGATATGAGGCCAAGAAGATCTATAAGTAAGAGTAGCAAAAGTTTCCCAAGATCTTAAAACAACCTGGCATGCTGCTGTTAGAATTAGTGAGCTGGACTTGTATTGGCCCCTGTTCAGAAAATCTCGTTCCAGGCACAGACTCAGATGAGTGAACTTCCCTTTGGAACGTTGGTGATTTGACCTATTAAGCCAGTAATTTGTGACTTGAATGGCTTGGTTAAAAAGTTGAGCTCAATCAATCAGATTTCTTCTTTTAGAAATTATAAAGCATGTGAAGGACCTTTAAATTGAAAGACTGTATAATGATGGACTAAGTGGCCATGTGGGACCACATGCATGGAGATATTATGGAAAAGCAGACTCATTACTGAGAATCTGTATCTCTCTCTATATATTTGCGACTCCATATACTATAGCCTGCCAGGTTCCTTTGTTAATGGAATTCTCTAGGCAAGAATACTGGAGTAGGTAGCCATTGCCTTCTCTTGGGGATCTTTCTGACGCAGGGGTTAAACCTGGGTCTGCTGCATTTCAGGCAGATTCCTTATCATCTGAGACACCAAGGAAGCCTATAGGGTTCACCCAAAGTTCATTGCTCCTGAGAAATCTGTATGCAGGTCAAGAAGCAACAGTTAGAACTGGACAAGGAGCAACAGACTTGTTCCAAATCGCAAAAGGAATACGTCAAGGCTGTATATTGTCACCTTGCTTATTTAACTTATATGCAGAGTACATCATGAGAAATGCTGGACTGGATGAAACACAAGCTGGAATCAAGATTGCAGGGAAAAATATCAATAACCTCAGATATGCAGATGACACCACACTTATGGCAGAAAGTTAAGAGGAACTAAAAAGCCTCTTGATGAAGCTGAAAGAAGAGAGTGAAAAAGATGGCTTAAAGCTCAACATTCAGAAAACTAAGATCATGGCATCTGATTCTATCACTTCATGGCAAATAGATGGGGAAACAGTGGAAACAGTGAGAGAATTTTTGGGGGGGGGGCCCCAAAATCACTGCAGATGGTGACTGCAGCCATGAAATTAAAAGATGCTTACTCCTTGGAAGAAAGATATGACCAACCTAGACAGCATATTTAAAAAGCAGAGACATTACTTTGCCAACAAAAGTCCATCTAGTCAAGGCTATGGTTTTTCCAGTAGTCATGTATGGATGTGAAAGTTGGACCATAAAGAAAGCTGAATGCCAAAGAATTGATGCTTTTGAACTGTGGTGTTGGAGAAGACTCTTGAGAGTCCCTTGGACTGCAAGGAGATCCAACCAGTCCATCCTAAAAGAAATTGGTCCTGAATATTCATTGGAAGAACTGATGCTGAAGCTGAAACTCCAATACTTTGCCCATCTGATGTGAAAAACTGATTCATTTGAAAAGACCATGATGCTGGGAAAGATTCAAGGTGGGAGGAGAAGGGGACGACAAAGGATGAGATGGTTGGATGGCATCACCAATTCAATGGACGTGAGTTTGAGTAGGCTCCAGGAGTTGGTGATGGACAGGGAGGCCTGGTGTACTGCAATCCATGGGGTTGCAAAGAGTTGGACACGACTGAGCGACTGAACTCAACTCAGAAAGTTCATTTGGGTTTTTGGTAAAATGTTACAGAAAAATATGACATCTTACCAAAATGTGGACTCCCCTTGTGACTCAGCTGGTAAAGAGTCTGCCTGCAATGTAGGAGACCTGGGTTCAATCTCTGGTTTGGGAAGATCCCTTGGAGAAGGGAAAGGCTACTCACTTCAGTATTCTGGCCTGGAGAATTTCATGGACTGTATAGTCCATGGAGTCTCAAAGAGTTGGACGCAACTGGGTGACTTTCACTTCACTACAGAAAAATGTGAATGAACTTTTAGGTCGTCTCAATGTATACCTCTGTTTTTCTTACATCTTAGTTCTTCAGCTCTTTTGTGAACTCCTGTAAGATCTGACAGTATCCTTACTGTAAGCTGATATCTTATGAAGTAGTTTGACCTTCTTTCGTCTTTTCCTTTCTATGAAAAGAACCATTAATGAAAAAGAAGTGGTAACAGAGACAGCACGTCCTTTTAGAAGCTAGGTAGCACCAGATCAGGGATATAAATCTGGAAACTAATTTACAGATAGGAACACCTGGGGAGAGCAAGCATTGCTTCTTTTATATATGTGAGCAGGTTTTCTGATGTAGAACTATGAACTCTCCTTTTCTAACCCCCTAGGAAGGCCCCTTTCCCTCCATTCTCAGGTACTTAGAAGAGTGATTAAGCCTGAAATTGGGGGCTGAGGAAGGAAGGTGGGAAACGCATTTCCACAATCCCCACGTGATTAGGTGGTGGTTCAGTTCAGTTCAGTTCAGTCGCTCAGTTGTGTCTGACTCTTTGCGACCCCATGAATCGCAGCACGCCAGGCCTCCCTGTCCATCACCAACTCCTGGAGTTCACTCAGACTCACGCCCATCAAGTCAGTGATGGGCCATCCATCCAGCCATCTCATCCTTTGTTGTCCCCTTCTNCCTGCCTCACAGCTGAATCCCCCTGCCTTCTCTGATGAAGCTGTTGATGGAATGATCAGGAAACCACAGACAATAACAGCCTGGAGGCCAGTCTGATGAACCTGTCTCAAGGCCAGCATCAGCCCTTCTGGGGGACTCACTTCTTGCCTACCTTCCTGGGAGGGTGAAATGAGATCATGTCAGCTCCCCAGAGATGGGAGAGAGAAAATACAATAAAAAATAAAGTCCACCCCATGTCCGGGATGTAGATAAGCTACTTCTTTCAATTTGCCAACAGTTCGGGCAGGTAGGTATGAGTGTCCCAGTTCTCTGAGGAGGGGCTGAAGTCCAGAGGGGTTAAATAACCCATCCAATGCTAGTAAGTATGAGAGAGGTGACTCAGACCCAGGATGAGAGCTCTCAATGTGCCATCTGGGTAGGGTTGCGTTGAGCACCCACTCAGCAGGAGTGAGTGTCCAGCTGTGGCAAACTATATATGGAATTGTTTTGTGTCTGTCTGGGAATCTGTGTTCTTTCCACCACGCCCCCCGCAGCTTCCAGTGAAATGTCCTTTAGCAATATGTTTGATGATGAGACGATAAACAGCGAGAAAACATCCGCTTGACGATGAAGGTTGTTCATTTTACATGCCGCTTATGTTTCAGATTGATCTGGTTGAACAGCTTGGCATGAGCACAGCCTTCATTATTCAAACCAGGGCCACTTGCTGACCCCGAATCTTCTGTTGACACTCCACGTGCATGGGTTCAGTTTGTGACCAGGAAGTTGCAAAACAAATGTGTGTTTGTGAAATTGATCTGTCTCTCATCTAACTGCCTCCAATAGGGGGAACTTTTCTGATTACAGAAGCAAGACCAAGTACATCAGCTCTGAATGAAGAAAGTATAAATGGATTAAATGCCTCTATCCAAAGACAAGACTTGATGGGATTTCCCCGGTGGTCCCAGTGGTTAAAACTTTGCCTTTCAGTGCAGGAAGTCCAGGTTTGATCCCTGGTTAGGGAGCCAAAATTCCACATGTCTTGTGGCCAAAAAAAGCCCCCAAAACATAAAATAGAAGCAGTGTTGTAACAAATTCAATAAATATTTTTAAAAATCACCTTATATTGTCCTTTTAAAAAAGACAAAGATTTGGGCCTCAGAAAAACAAACAAGGTCATTCTTTTTTCCTTACAACTTTTGAAAAAGTACCTCCCACTGAACCCCAAATCTTCCAGGACTCATTCCCATCTTTCCCAGTCTATGTGGACCACTACATCTTTGATTTCTCTGAAATATCAACTTGCTTTATTTTTATTATAGAATATTCCAGGCATACTTAAAATTATCAGAAAAGATAATAGGATACCCAGTGATCTACCACTGAGATTTAATAGATGTTGACATTTGCCCTTGTTGTTTCCAGTCTTTTTCCAGGGCTTTGTCCCTTCCCTCCCAGAAGTAATCTGAAAATGGCATGTATAATAAGTTCCATGCAAGTTTAATACCTTTTTTACATATGGATATGTACACAAATTATATTTGAAGTTGTTTTGTGTTTTTAGAACTTATCCAAATAATAGCATGTAATGGATATCTTTTCACAACTTGCTTTTTTTTGAGACATGAAGAAGTCTCAGACTAATTTTAACTGTCATGTAGTACTCACTGGATAAATAACAGGTTGCTTATCTGTTTACCCATTGATGGACAACTGTTTTCACTTAAAAAAAAAATCACAAACAGTGCTTTGTCATATTTCCTGGTGCACTCAAGCTAGTATTTCTCTGAAAGTAGAATTTCTTAGTTGGGCTGGTCTTAACACTTACCTGATATCTGTTATCTGCCCTCTACTTTCCTCTCTAAGGACGAAGTTAAACAGGGCTTCGTGGGTAAGATTCAAGCTGGGGCCTGAAGAGAGAGAAGTTGTGATGCTGGCCAGGACTCAAGGCCACCGATCCTGGTCGCACGGTGGTGTGCCTTGCCACACTGTTCACCATTAATTAATCCCGAGGGCAGACGCATGCATCTGTTACTATATTAATAGCTGAGAACTTGAGGGAGCCATTCTTTTTTTTCTAATCACATCCTCAGATTTGTTCTGTTGGCAGTATTAATTCTTGTTCCAATCCCATTTTAGAGCTGAAAACCAGAGGTTTCTAAGCCTGGCTGTGGATTGTAAGCCCTCCAGGGAGACATTTATCATATACATTTTATTGAGAAAGTGTATACCTAGAGATCCAGGTTCAGTGGGTCTGGAACAGGGCCTGGGAATCTGTACTTTTAAAAAACCTCCCCAGGTGTATACCCTGAGGAAACCAAAATTGAAAAAGACACATGTACCCCAATGTTCACTGCAGCACTATTTACAGAAGTTAGAACATGGGAACAACCTAGATGTCCATCAACAGATGAATGGATAAAGAGGCTGTGGTACGTATATACAATGGAATATTACTCGGCCATAAAAAAGGGATTCATTTGACTCAGTTCTAGTGAAGTGGATGAACCTAGAGCCTATTATACAGAGTGAAGTAAATCAGAAAGAGAAAAGCAAGTATGATATATTAATGCATACATATGGAATCTAGAATGATGGTACTGATGAGCCTATTTGCAAGGCAGCAGTAGAGACACAGACAGAGAGAGCAGACTTGTGGACACAGTGGGGAAAGGAGAGGGTGGGGTGAATGGATAGCGTAGCTTTGAAACATATACACTGCCATGTACAAAATAGACAGCCAGTGGGAGTTTGCTGTGTGACTCAGGGAGCTCAAACCAGGGCTCTGTAACAACCCAGAGGGGTGGGAAGGGGTGGGAGGTGGGAGGGAGGTTCAAGAGGGAGGNAGATTTGGGCCTCAGAAAAACAAACAAGGTCATTCTTTTTTCCTTACAACTTTTGAAAAAGTACCTCCCACTGAGCCCCAAATCTTCCAGGACTCATTCCCATCTTTCCCAGTCTATGTGGACCACTACATCTTTGATTTCTCTGAAATATCAACTTGCTTTATTTTTATTATAGAATATTCCAGGCATACTTAAAATTATCAGAAAAGATAATAGGATACCCAGTGATCTACCACTGAGATTTAATAGATGTTGACATTTGCCCTTGTTGTTTCCAGTCTTTTTCCAGGGCTTTGTCCCTTCCCTCCCAGAAGTAATCTGAAAATGGCATGTATAATAAGTTCCATGCAAGTTTAATACCTTTTTTACATATGGATATGTACACAAATTATATTTGAAGTTGTTTTGTGTTTTTAGAACTTATCCAAATAATAGCATGTAATGGATATCTTTTCACAACTTGCTTTTTTTTGAGACATGAAGAAGTCTCAGACTAATTTTAACTGTCATGTAGTACTCACTGGATAAATAACAGGTTGCTTATCTGTTTACCCATTGATGGACAACTGTTTTCACTTAAAAAAAAAATCACAAACAGTGCTTTGTCATATTTCCTGGTGCACTCAAGCTAGTATTTCTCTGAAAGTAGAATTTCTTAGTTGGGCTGGTCTTAACACTTACCTGATATCTGTTATCTGCCCTCTACTTTCCTCTCTAAGGACGAAGTTAAACAGGGCTTCGTGGGTAAGATTCAAGCTGGGGCCTGAAGAGAGAGAAGTTGTGATGCTGGCCAGGACTCAAGGCCACCGATCCTGGTCGCACGGTGGTGTGCCTTGCCACACTGTTCACCATTAATTAATCCCGAGGGCAGACGCATGCATCTGTTACTATATTAATAGCTGAGAACTTGAGGGAGCCATTCTTTTTTTTCTAATCACATCCTCAGATTTGTTCTGTTGGCAGTATTAATTCTTGTTCCAATCCCATTTTAGAGCTGAAAACCAGAGGTTTCTAAGCCTGGCTGTGGATTGTAAGCCCTCCAGGGAGACATTTATCATATACATTTTATTGAGAAAGTGTATACCTAGAGATCCAGGTTCAGTGGGTCTGGAACAGGGCCTGGGAATCTGTACTTTTAAAAAACCTCCCCAGGTGTATACCCTGAGGAAACCAAAATTGAAAAAGACACATGTACCCCAATGTTCACTGCAGCACTATTTACAGAAGTTAGAACATGGGAACAACCTAGATGTCCATCAACAGATGAATGGATAAAGAGGCTGTGGTACGTATATACAATGGAATATTACTCGGCCATAAAAAAGGGATTCATTTGACTCAGTTCTAGCGAAGTGGATGAACCTAGAGCCTATTATACAGAGTGAAGTAAATCAGAAAGAGAAAAGCAAGTATGATATATTAATGCATACATATGGAATCTAGAATGATGGTACTGATGAGCCTATTTGCAAGGCAGCAGTAGAGACACAGACAGAGAGAGCAGACTTGTGGACACAGTGGGGAAAGGAGAGGGTGGGGTGAATGGATAGCGTAGCTTTGAAACATATACACTGCCATGTACAAAATAGACAGCCAGTGGGAGTTTGCTGTGTGACTCAGGGAGCTCAAACCAGGGCTCTGTAACAACCCAGAGGGGTGGGAAGGGGTGGGAGGTGGGAGGGAGGTTCAAGAGGGAGGGGACATATGTGTACCTATGATTGATTCATGTTGATGTGTGGCAGAAACCAATCCAGTATTGTAAAGCATCTATCCTTCAATTAAAAAAAACAAAACCAGAAACAGCCTCCCCAGGTGATTCTGATGCAGCCAGCCTGTGGCAACTGGGGAAGCGCTGATCTAAACCTTCAGTGATGCCAACAGATGAGGCTGTCACTGCCAAGAGGATGCGGCCTCCAGATGTGTGCTTGCGGCTCACCCTGCCTGCTCACCCCCGTCTGTCACGAGCACCTGAGAACACAGTGAGCACGGCTGCTCCGAGAAGCCAGCAACCTCTCACTGCGCCTTAAATGGACCTACTCCCTGTATTGAAGAGCCTGGCAGAACCAGCAAGGGACCCAATCGATCTCTTTGACCAAATGTAGTGGACTGTCTCCACTGCACTGACTAGAGAACAGGGCTTGGTTGGACCACATGAGAGCCAGTCTATACATACTTCTGCCTGCTGCTCTTGTTGTTTAATCGCCAAGTCTTGTTCAACTCTTCATGGTCCCGTCGACTGCAGTGTGCCAGGCTTCCCTGTCCCTTACCATCTCCTGGAGTTTGCCTAAGTTCATGTCCAGTGAATCAGTGATGACATCCAGCCTCTGTCACCCTCTTCTCCTCTGCCTCCAGTCTTTCCCAGCATGAGGGTCTTTTCCAATGAATTAGCTGTTCACATCAAGTGGCCAAAGTACTGAAGCTTCAGCTTCAGCATCAGTCCTTCCAAAGAGTATTCACGGTTGATTTCCTTTAAGATTGACTGGTTTGATCTCCTTGCTTTCCAAGAAACTCTCAAGAGCCTTCCAGGGACTTCCCTGGTGGTTCAGTGGCTAATACTCCACTCTCCCAACGCAGGGGGCCCAAGTCTGATCCCTGGTCAGGGGACTAGATCCCACACACCACAACTAAGCCCTGGCACAGCCAAATAAATAAATAAATACTTTAAAGAAAAAAAAAAAAAAGGAGTCTTCCAGGACCACAGTTTGAAAGCATCAATTCTTTGGTGTTTTGCCTTCTTAATTGTCCAGCTCTCACATCCATACATGACTATTGAAGAGACCATAGCCTTGACTATACACACGTTTGTCAGCAAAGTGATGTCTGCTTTTTAACACACTGTCTAGGTTTGTCATCGCTTTCCTGCCAAGAAACAATTGTCTTCTGATTCATGGCTGCAGTCATCTGCATAAATCATCTGCAGTGATTTTTAGAGCCCAAGGAGAGGAAATCTGTCACAGCTTCCACCTTTCCCCCTTTCATTTGCTGTGAAGTGATGGGACCGGATACCGTGACCTTAGGTTTTTTTAATATCGAGTTTTAAGCTGGCTTTTTCTCTCTTCTCCTTCACCCTCATCAAGAGGCCCTTTAGTTCCCCTCCACTTTCTGTCATTAGAGTGGTATCATCCACNTTTCTGCCATAAGGGTGGTGTCATCTGCATATCTGAGGTTATTGATATTTTTCTCGGCAATCTTGATTCAGAATTAATTCATATTAGGACTCGTGTGCCTTTAGATGCTGTCTGTTCACTAGGCTCCTTTTGGGAAAGTCTTTGCTTTCTAGCTATCCTTGTCTGACATTTTCAATTCTTGGACCACATCTCATACCTTTGCTAACAGTTTTTCTCTTCTTTGCCCTAAATCTTCACATGGCAAGCTTTCTTGTCATGTAGGCCTCAAGTGTCACTTTCTCAGAAGGCTTTCTACAGTTATTCAAATGAAGTTTAAACTCTTTTTCCTGACACTCTATTACTTTATATTTTCCTCATAACAGTTATTGTTGTTTGAAATAACTTTGTTTTGTTTTTATTTTTAATTTGTTTTAAAGCAGGGACTTTATCATTAATGCTTCATGCTTAGATGAATGCCAGAGACAAGAGAAATGGTCAATAAAGTTTTGTTGACATTGTAAACAGTTGAAGTGTTTCCCTGTGGCTCAGATGGTAAAGAATCCACTTGCAATGTAGGAACCTACATTTGATCCCTGGGTCAGGAAAGTCCCCTGGAAAAGGGAATGGCAATACACTCCAATATTCTTGCCTGGGGAATCCCATGAACAGAGGAGCCTGGTGGGCTACAGTCCATGGGTTTGCAAAGAGTTGGACACGACTGAGCGACTGAAACTTTCACAATGAACAGTTAATACTGTTAATAATATTCAGAATATTCAAGCTAATGTCATCTATAGTCATTTTATAAGAAAAACTCCCCCAAATTACAAATTGGTTTAGAGTGAGTTTTAGGTCATGAAGACTTGGTAACATTTTACTACCATTTTAACAATTTGCAAGTTGATTACAAATCTTTCCATTCCTTGAAAGAGAACCTGTAATGACCATTTCTTACCCAACACATACTGAATGTCAGGTATCAGTTTCTAATACCATAGTGAAGTCTGCTAGTAAAGACAAGTTTTGATGATGTCTTAATCAGTTCAGGCTGTCGTGGAAAAATACCGTAGACTGAGTTGCTTAAACAATAGGAGTTTATTTTCTTAAGTCTGGGTGCTGGAAAGTCTAAGATCACGGTATTGGTAAGGTTGGTTTCATTCTGAGGCCTCTTCTCTGAGCTTTTAGGCAGCTACCATCTTTCTAAGAGAGAGAAGGTGGGGGTAGATTGAGAGAGATTAATTTCTCTCTGGTATCTCTTTTTTATAAGGGCATCAATATCTTCATAAGGGCCCCATCCTTATGACCTCACCTAACATTAAGTACCTCTTAAAAGCCTCATTTCCAAACACCATCACACTGGAGTTCTGGGATTCAATGTAAGAATTTGGAGGGTGGGAGGTGCACAAAAATTCAGTCCATAACAGATGACTGATACTTTAAAATAACAATGTCCTCTATTTATATTGTACTTCTATGGTTGGAGAGCAGTTTTCCTACAATTTCTTATATGATTCCACTCTCAGGTTCTTATAAATTGGGACTGATGGTACAGTTTGCTTTTTTATAGATAAGGAAGCTAAGGTTCACGAAGGTTAAGTAACTTGTTGGAGGTTTTGCACCCAAGAGGCTACAGAGAGACAGTCCTATAACCTCAGCATCCAGCCCTGAAAACAATCCAAGAGTAATTGCTTTAGTGTAATGTTTATTTCTTTCCCCTGAAGGCTGCTGTAAATCATTAGAATTTCACTGTAATTTCCTTTCAAGTTCAAATCTACATATGAATCCAGACAAGGACTCTTTTTGAAAAACCGTCTAAAGAAGACTGTCAGTTTTTGCACTCTCCTGTGACCTTTGGGGCTGTCAGGCTATGTTCTCTGTGTCTATTCAGAATAAGAGCTGATTTGTGAGTTTGACTGAGATGTAAATCAGAGGGACTTCTAGTGTATTTAAAACCTAATGACTGATGTGCTGTTCTCAGCAACCATGATGAGAAACCATAAGTTAACAACCTATGACACTCATATTCTCAGCATTGTTTATTTGTGGTTTTGGTTCTAAAATACAGTTGATCCTTAAACAACATGTATTTGAATTGTACAGATCCACTTACAAAGAATTTTTTTCAGATATACTGTATTTGGTTGATTAAATCCATGAACAGCCATGAACTGCACGAACATCCATGAACTGCAAAAAGGGAGAAATTATACTCAGATTTTTGATTGCTCAGAGGGTTGGGTACCCTAACCCTGACAGTGTATCAGTTGACTAACCCCCAGAACTGTGTTTCTATTTCCAGCCAGGAGTGAAGAAAGTGAGCAATGAGCAGAAATAATTTGGGGTAGATTTCTTAACTGATGTGTACCTATTAGAAATTTCTTCTACATCCTTCATACAACATTGGGCCTTCTTTTGGAAAGCATATGCTGAACAAAGTCTTTGTAGTACTTATCCAAATCAGAAGCAATGTTTGTCTGATGAGGGAGAGGTAATCAGGGTTGTGACAGGTACTGGAAGCCTGGAGAAGGTGAATAAATGTTCTTATGCTGTAGAGAAAAGGCCTGTTTTAAACCTTGGTGATGTCTGTTCTAGGGGGCGAGAGGTATTGATCACAATCAAAATGGAGGAGATGGGAAAGGAGCCAACTAATAAAAGACTGGAATTCAGCCTGTTCTGTAGTCACTGACCATATTTAATGGGACCTTCAGAGAGTCTGGAACACATTCTTGGCAGGAAGTATACCATGACCTTTTATTTTTATAAAAAGGCCCACCTTCGGTTATATGGGCAAAGCTCCTTGACATAAATTTTTAGGAGTTAATATGGAAGGCACAGTGGTGATAATGTCTGCATGAACTAAAAACACGTTTATACCTAAACTGTCTTCCCTTCACCTCTGTCCGGAGTTTGCTCCTGATTGATGGGTGCCAGTGTCGGTGAATTTTGTCTGTACTAAGGTGGATATTTCTTGTAAGCGAGTTTCCATGCTGCTGCTGCTGCTGCTGCTGCTAAGTAGTGTCAGTCATGTCCGACTCTGTGTGACCCCATAGATTGCAGCCCACCAGGCTCCTCTGTCCCTGGGATTCTCCAGGCAAGAACACTGGAGTGGGTTGCCATTTCCTTCTCCAATGCATGAAAGTGAAAAGTGAAAGTGAAGTCCCTCAGTCGTGTCTGACTCTTAGGACCCTATAGACTGCAGCCTACCAGGCTCCTCCATCCATGGGATTCTCCAGGCAAGAGTACTGGAGTGGGGTGCCATTGCTTTCTCCAGTGAGTCCCCATAACTACTTTATTTTCTAAACTACATATAAGGGAAGCATAATTAAGAGCTAAAAGGATGAATTTGCTTCACTTTGTTAGAGTGTATAGTTGGCCCTCAGTACCTACCAGTTCTGCATCCGTGCAGCCCACCAAACCAATCTGCTGATGGAAGGCCAGCAGGAATGGAGGGCTGATGGTACTATGCCATTCTATATTAAGGGCTTTGAGTATCTGTGGGTTTTGGTATCCACAGGGGATCTTAGATCAGAGGAATGACTGGATCTGACCAGGGTGGATCTCAAATGCAGTGTCTCCCCATGTTGGTATATTATTGTTAAAGGTGAAGTACATCACAAATTCTTAGTTACTTCCATTAAAGAAGGGCATTTTTGATTGATTTACATTCAGAAATCTAAGTCTGAGATACTTCAAGTTTCTGCCAACTCAATTTCTCTCACTTGGCTTCTCAGATGCATTCATAGATGGAAGAAAAAGATGCTACTGTAGCCAGGAAGCCTGGAAATGTCTGTGACACAGTTTATTTAGTGGATTCTGCAGCTGCTAATCTGGGTTTGCCCAGGGGAGTGTGTCATCCATGTGAACCACATCTGCCCTGTGTGTAAAGGTGGAAAAAGGGTTGAGAATTCATCTATGCAGTGTTTTATCATAGATCCTGGTTCAAACTCTTGAACAGAGAGGCATATCTAAGTGCACACTCACTACTTCCTTTTGCCATTCCAGTTGGATCCTCTGCCTATCTTTGCTTATTTTCACATTCATTCTTTTTTTTTTTTTTTTTTAATTATTTATTTGGCTGTGTCGGGTCCCAGTTATGGCATGCAGGGTCTTTCATTGTTGTGTGCAGGCTTAATTGCTCCAGGGCCTATGGGTTGTTAGTTTCCTCACCAGGGACTGAACCCATGTCGCCTGCATTGGAAGACAGATACTCTTTTTCAAATTATTTTTAATTGAAGGATAATTGTTTTACAAGATTGTGTTGCTTTCTGCTATACATCAGCATGAATCAGCTGTAGGTATACATATGTCCCCACCTTCTTGAACCTCCCTCCCACTTCTCACCCCCTTTCACCGCTCTAGGTTGTTACAGAGCCCCAGTTTGAGTTCCCTGAGTCATATAGCAAATTCCCATTGCTTATCTATTTTACATATACACTTTCTCCATTTGTTCCACCCTCTTTGTCTTCCCTCCTCCTCTGCCTATGTCAATAAGTCTGTTTTCTACATCTGCGTCTCCACTGCTGCTCTGCAAATAGGTTCGTCAGTACCATCTTTGTAGATTCCATATATATGCATTAATATATGATATTTGTTTTTCTGTTTCTGACTTACTTCACTCTCTATAATAGACTCTAGTTTCATCCATCTCTTTAGCATTGACTCAAATGCGTTCATTTTCATGACTGAGGAATATTCCATTGTATTTATGTACCACAGCTTCTTTATCTGTTCAACTGTCAAAGGACATCAAGGTTGCTTCCATGTCTTGGCTATTGTAAACAGTGCTGCAATGAACATTGGGGTACATGTGTCTTTTTCAATTTTGGTTTCCTCAGGGTATATGCCTATTAGTGGGAATGTTGGGTCATATGGTTCCAGTTTTTTAAGGAATCTCCATACTAGGAAGATGGATTCTTAACCCCTGGACCAAAAAGGAAGTCCCCTTACATTTATGCTTGCCATTCTTATCCCATAAGCCTTTGTCCCGTGGCTCCTTCCACCTTAGAACCTTTCTAACCTCAGTTCGTGCTGCTTCTCTCTGCTCCTTGGGTGACTTCTATCAGACCCTGACCACATGGGTCCATGGATGCGTCTCTTACCCTTTGCACCACAGGTGTCCACCCAGGGCGGAGAGCAGGCATCTGCTTGCTCTGTCTGACACCGAGCTGTGCTCAGAGTCAGGAAGTGAGTAGTTAGTCTTTCTCTTCAGGATGGATGTTTCCTCACTTTAATAAGAAGTGGTTATGCTGTTTCGAGGTCTTGAGACCTGACCAGTAGTGGTATGCCTGCAATGGAACGGAAGGTGGTGTGATGAAAAGTCACTGAAACATCCATCTACAAGGGAAACCTGGCTGAATGACTCCCCTTTCATTAGGAATTATGGGCTGCTCAGAACATCTGCATCCATACATTAGGGAAGCATGGAATCAAGTCAATCCCCAGAATTCTTTCCCCGTCACATCCCTTTGGAACTTTAAAAAGGCTGATAGCTGCGAGGCTGGGGTAAGCAGGTAAAAAAGCAATCTTCTTTGGGTTTTCTCCCAACACATTCACTGAGCTTTCTTGGCAAATGAAAGCCTCTTCCATTATTCATTCATTTTAGTACATTCTTATCGAGTGCCTACTCTGAGTCAGGTATTGCGCTGGTTGCTTGGGATACAGTGCTTGTATTCAGGGAGGTGTTGCGGGCTTCTTGGGGGGAGAGAGAAGGAGTGAACAGAACACTGCAATTCCCTGGAGACCATGGTCCCCAAAGAGAACAAAAGCTTTTATAATGGACATAGTTTGTATCACACGGAGCCTCCTGTCTGCTTTGTACAAAGGAAGATCTGCTGCCCTTTGCCCTTTTTTTATATAAGCATAGGCTTCATAGTGTGGTCTGGAATATCTGTATTACCACTGAGAAAATTCAAAGCCAGGGAGAAATTATTTGTGGTAATAGGTATATTTGGATGTGTTTGAACAATTTTGACTAGCTGATGACTAAAAAAGGCAAGAAAATAATTTTCTCCTCTCCAAAGAAAATACGGTTTTGAAACTGAGACAAGGTCAATTTTTGTTGGTCACGGCAAAGAATCTTTCTGCTACTATTTATCTGTGGGAGCTTCTAGGAATCTTTAAGAGAATTTCAGGAAGACAAATGGAATGTTTCTTGTTTCTTTTATAAAGAAATTCGTTTAAAGTTCAAGGAGGGGTGTGTGTGTGTGTGTGTGTGTGTGTGTGCGCGCGCGCGCGCGCGTTTAGGAATGGGGGAGGTGCCTGGGTAAGGAGAATGCTCTTCTCAATTGGGCCCCAACTACTTCTTAGAAGTTCCAGCTACTCCATCCACCTCAGTGCCACATGCCTGTGTATTCTGTATGGCAAACACTCCAATTCTCACCATTCTTCAGACACATTTCCCCTTTCTTGTCAATCCTTGCTTGCTGCCCCCAAATTATATACTACTCCATTGGGGCTTCCTTGGTGGCTCAGATGGTAGAGAATCTGCTTGCAATTCAGGAGACTGGAGTTCCATCCCTGGGTTGGGAAGATTCTCTGGAGAAGGAAATGGCAACCCACTCTAGTAAGTATTCTTGCCTGGAGAATTCCATGGACAGAGGAGCCTGACAGCCTATAGTCTATGGGGTCGCAAAGAGTCAGACACGACTGAGCAACTAACACACACACACACTCCATTTGCTGCATCTCAGGAACACCATTCTCATATTCCACAAACAGAGGAGCCTGGTGGTTGCAGTCCATAGGGCTGCAAAAAGTTGGACAGGACTAAGCAACTATCCTGCATTTTAAACTTTAAAATTCTCTGGGCAGTGATAGGAACCAACAGTAAATGGCATGTGGAGGTATGATACATAAGTTTTAATATGATCCAATTAAAATGTCCAAGCTTCAGTATACATGTTCTCTTTTGTATATTGTTCAACCTCACTTTTCATCTCCCTGAAAATATTCTGCAGCTGCTCTTTTTGATCTCAAGATCCTGTGCTCTCAACCCTGCCTTTACCATCCCAAGAAATATACTTTTGCTGAGATGATAAACTTAATCATCTGCTTTTGGCACAGTGACCACCCCACATTGTGGAGTAGAGAGGGGGTCTGGGGCCGGTACCCTGGATGGTTTTGAGCTTTGGGAGGAATCCACCTTTCCTACTTTCTGAAATGGATGATAGTGGGGCATGAATGGAGACAGAGCCTCTCTATCGGCAGAGGAAGCACCATTCTCTCAATTCTTCCACCTGCGGTTGAGGCCAGCGGATCATGGTACATTTGTTCACAACATAGGTTCTAACTTTTGTCACTAACTGGAAGAAGTTAGGAAAATCAGACCTCATATCCGTTAAATTCATTTTTTTTTTCCTTTTCACCGAATACAATGTGAATTTTTTTTAGTTGTTTAAAAAGATCCAAAAAATTAAACAGCAACGAAATGCAGTCCTGATAGTGTCCTTCGCCAAGCCTGCAGCGGTTAGGTGAGTGAGCAGAGGGCATATCTATAATTCAGCTCGGGAATATTTCTCTTAATAATTAATAGAGTGCCACAAAAGGAGGAGGCCCAATTGGGCCCTCGAACAAAGCTGCCAGCTGAGGACGACAGTGGTCGCCTCGGAGCCAACTGACCCGCCCAAGGTCGGATTTGCTCCAGCAATCCGGGCGCGCGCCACCACTGCCAGCCTGGCCACAGGGGGAGCCGGGAGAGGTGCCCGGAGCCCCGCCACCACTGAGCGAGCGCGCGTGTATGTGTGTGTAATCTCTCACTTCCCACCGCTAATCTTTCTTTTGGCATATTTATGAGAATTGCGTGTTAACATCCACGTCCAGGGGGCACTTCACAAGGCAACCACCAAATAATCAATCTGGAGTCCATCGAGGGTGAGGAGCCGCTGCGGGCGCACTCTCCCGTCCACGGGGTGTTGGGGTATGTGGGGGGAGTGCGTTTTTTGTTGTTCAGTGGAAGTGGGTGGCATTGGAGATCCGACCACTAGGACAGAGACCTCCCAGGAGCCAAACCCCTCGCCAACGTATTTCATTTTGCAGCAACAGGTTCCCCGAGGGCTGCCCCCGCGGCAGGGACGGACTGGCAACCTGTTCCTAGACCTTTGACTCTCCTAACTAGGACCTCAGCCTCCCTTTCGTAGCCCTTAGCCTGCGCCCGATTCTAATTTCAGTAATCCTTCCCTTCTCCGAGTCCAACTCCTGTGTAAAGTTGGTCTCCTCCGCGCCGGAGACATCCGACCCCAGAGCTGAGGCCAACAAACTCTCCACAAGGAGGCGGAGACCGAGGGGTCTGGGCGCGCTTGCGGGCGACCGGACAGCTCCGGGCTGGCGGCCTCGCCAGGGATGGCCCCGGGGTTCCCAATCCCACAAACTCGTTATGATGCCGGGGGTGGGCTGTGTGTGTGCGGTGGGGTGGGGTGGTGGGTGGGGTGCCGGGGGAGATGCAGAGAAAACGCGTCAGGGAGAGGAGAAGACACCTAGAAGCACCTTGCGGTCGAGCCTGGACCTGCCGTCGAAGTTACCTCTTCCAGCCTCTCCTGACGTTTCTGCCCTGCCGTCGGGACCCCATTTCAGCTTCAAAGAGGACACCTCTCCCTCTGCGCTTAGCTCCTCGCCCTTGGGGGCCCCCATTTGGGGACCCTGGAACGCTGCCCAGTGGCTCCCGGGAGCTTCGGCGACTGGGGGCCGGGCCGGGAGGCGGCAGCCGCGGCATCGTGACTGCGCCCGCCCCGCCGCGCCTGGAGGCGCCCCTGGCGACCGCGGTGAACGCCCCACCCTCGGACGGCCCTGGCCCCGCCCCCGCCCGGCGCGCGCTCCCGGCCAGGGGAGGCGTGTGCTGCTTCTGCAGCCAGCGAGAGAGCGAGAGGGATGGATATTGGAGGAGGAATTCGGGCTTAACAAGTGATCGCTGCTGTCTAGGATATATATATATTTTTTCCTGGGGAACCTTGACTTCTTTTCCCTGTCGAGCCCTTCTGTGCTGAACTCCAGAGGAAGCAGGAGTCTTGGGGTCTTCCTTGGGGCAGCCCTGATCCTCACCCCCCGGCTCCAGCAGCTAGGACTCTGTGCCCCCCTCCACCCCCCGCCCCCGACCAGGCAGTAGAACTTGTTCCATGGATATTTGGGAGCTCCCACCTGCCACACCGGAGCGATTCCTTCCACCCCCAAGATCCTTCTTCCCCTCCTCCAGCTGTTGCAGCTTGAGGGTGAAAAAAAGCAAACCGGGGATTTTCTTTATTTTTATTTTGCACCCCGCCTGGGAATGGTAAGTATGACACCTCTCTTACCTTTTCTCTCCTCTCCTTTTTGGCTATTAAGAAACAGTGGACATTTGAGGGATAAATAATATCGAGAATGTGACAGAAGGGCATGAATGGAAGACGGTTAAAAATAAAACAGGAGGTGGGAGAAGGGAGGTGCAGATGCTGCGCGGCGCTCCGGGGGGCCAACAGTTGTTATTTTCCCAACCCCGGGGATGGGGTGCGTGCGCCCTGGTTAATGTGCCCGAGCGGGAACCTAGGTCTGGAGGCGAGGGCGCGATTAAAGATGTCGTTTCCCAACGAGGTGGGGTTTAGATTTAGCATCGTTTTGTCTCATCTCAGACTCACCGGTTCTATTTCTTTGAGAACAGCTGGTGAAGGGGTTTGAATTGTTGCTTCTCCCAACATTTGGGGCTGAGTGCATTTTCTGAGCATTTGAGCAATACATAGAGACTGTATAAATGGCGTGCGTTGAAGTGTGTATTTCTCACGGTATTGGCCCTTGGAATTCTCTCTTTTTCTCCTTTTCTCTCTCTGATAAGGTTCAGGTACCACCCTACAGTTGCAGGAATTAGCACCGAGTGAGGAAAACAGCCTTGTTGTTGGGGGTGGGGTGGGAGGAGGAGGGGCGCGATGCTTGACTCTTGTTTGGGGGCGCAGGAATTGGGGAATAGGTAGTCAGCAAAATTCTATTACTTCGTGGTGTTAAAGAGGAAAGGATATTCCCCTGCAAGGACTCTTCATAAAGTCTCTTGCAAGGTCTTCCCCATAAAGTCTCCTGAGAGTCAGCTTCAATAGATTCTCCTAACATGAATACCTTGAGTGGAGAAGGAAGGAAGATTTTAAACTAGTCTGATTTGTTGGTTGGAAGGATTTTTTCCTCTTTTTTCTTTTTCTTTCTTTTTATCTCCCCACTCTCTCCCTTTTTATAGACTCTTCCTCCTCTTCTGAGAATAGTGAGGTAACTGGTAACAAATTAGAAGGAGGATAATTTGCTCTATGTACAGTGGAGGAGGGAGTTAAGTAAACAAAAAATTAACAAACCCAAGTAAAGAAGTAAGTAAATAAGAAACTATTTGGTGTAAAGAGGGCAAGTCTAGCTTTCCTGCAGAGTTGATTGTGAATTAGAAGACCCTCTAACTCATGACCTTCCCGGGAGTCAGTTCCTTTGGCGGAAGAGGGGGTGTGCATAGTATAAGAATTCACAGGCACTTTGGTTACACTGGGGCTGTGTTTAACTAGTGTATTACAACTGCTTTGAGGGGGTTGGGGAAGAAACTGAGGAGACTCTCAGGCTGTTCAGCTTGTGGAAGTCTTTAAAGGATGTTGGCCTGACCCTCCACAGAGAAGATAGATATTTGGAGACCTTGTGAGAGTGAACATTTCAGAGTAGAAAATGATCTTGNACTGGGGCTGTGTTTAACTAGTGTATTACAACTGCTTTGAGGGGGTTGGGGAAGAAACTGAGGAGACTCTCAGGCTGTTCAGCTTGTGGAAGTCTTTAAAGGATGTTGGCCTGACCCTCCACAGAGAAGATAGATATTTGGAGACCTTGTGAGAGTGAACATTTCAGAGTAGAAAATGATCTTGGGAGTCAGGCAAAGGAGGATACCATTCCAGAAAGCTTCAGAGGTATATTTTCTGGGTTCTGTGTCCCAGTCAATCTCACCTCTTGTCCTGGGAGAATGTGATTGATCCGGAAGGGATGTGTGATCCAGAAGACTTTGCTACTACCCCAACTGTCACTTGATAAAACCTGGGTGTGTTTAGTCTTCTAGGCCGACAGGATTCAGCAGCAGGTGGTCAAGAGGTGGGTCCTGTTAATGGCTCCAGGAAGCCATTTCTCTTAGGCTCCCCAAGAGCTTCCAGTAACTGAGGTTGGTAGCTGCCCTGAATCCTAGCTGTTGTTATTCCCTCCAGTTCTCTGGGTCACTCTGCATTCTTGGAAATCTTGTTGGACCCAGGGAAGGGAAGACACAAGAGGAGACAGGAGAAGCGAGATAAGACAGGAACATTTACAGGTTCTGGCAGAGGAGATGAGTTAGTTGGACCTACAGAGAACAAACTAAGGAAGAATGAAGGTCAGGAATACCAGGTGACAGGGGTAACAGAAGAGGGCTGCAAGGAAGATGTGATCAGGAAGTGGCAGATTGGAAATAAAGGGAAGGAAGGAGGGAGGGAAAAGAGAGGGGGATTTGGGCCATAGAAATTATGGTTAAATTATAGGGAAGAAAGTATCATAGGCTGAAAACAAAGTGCACACAAACTGGGATTTGAGACACAAGGAGACAGTCCTTGAGCAAAGTGTAGGAGGAAGCATCAAGGTGAACATGGGGGAACTGCAAGGAGAGTAGATGATTATTAGAGAAGTGGAAACTGGGATTAGCTCCTAGGCTGTGGGTGGTAGGGAGTGTTCTGGAGTCTGGAGAACAGAAAAACAACAACAGGGACATGCTTCAGGGAGTCAGGGAATGCCAACTTAATACAGACCACTCGCGAGCCTCAAAATGTCCTGGATGACTTCACGTTCTGTCCTTCCCCTGCTTAGACAGTGGTATAAAGACATATGCATTTGGGGGTGGGGAGATTGACCATAAAGTATTATTATGTTATTAATAACTGTAAGCCTTTATTGATATTCCTCATGTAAAGTTACTGTGGTATTCTGTCAGTATCAATTATCTCATTTAATCCTTACACAAGTGGTATGGGAGAGATTGTATTATTATCTGCACTTTGTAGATGAGGTGACTGATGCTTGTTCAAGTGGCGGAACCTGCATTAAAGAAAACTGGTTTTTCCAACCCCTCTAATCCTGAATCAAGTCAGAGGGGTGGAAGGCCACTGAATTCAGAAATACTTAATGAGTGGAAATTTGAAAAAAATGCCTTGAGATCAGTGAATGATGGAAGCAGGTGTAAAGTGACAACATTGTTATTGTGGAATGAAAAGGGTCACAGTGAGAATTAAGACCAGCATTAGTGAAAAGGTGGACTGAAAGAAGAACTATATGGGTCGAGAGTGGAAAGAGGAAAAATAATTAAATTATGATGAAAGTAGACAGTGCTGAAATGATAGCCAAAGAAAAAGGATAGAAGGATATTTAGTGAGAAGCAGATTTAACAACCTGCCCCATTACTACTCCTTGGAAATTTATAGTCACTTTGGTGCTTTATATAATGGCTTGCTTGCTTGAGGAGAAGAGAAAGAAGTGTATGTAAGAGAAATACTCAGTTTTCTCTTTATTATTTGATTCTTTTTATTTTTCTCCCATGCTTGTTTCCCTTCCTTTTTCCAGGTGAAGTGGCTTCTTCTGCATGATTTTAGCTGAAGGATGCTCTGCATTTCCTTGATTTCTATGGAGACCTCAGAGCTGGGCTTGCCCCCCACTGACACCTCATCTTGCGTCTACTCTACCTCCCAAGGTCTTTGCCTCTACAGCTAGCTCAACATTGCCCCTAGGTCCAGGAAGCCTGTGATGCACTCAAGGGGAGAGCCGGGAGAATCATCCTGCTAGGCTTTGAGTGGCAATGCCTGGATGTACTTCAAATCACATGTTAACATGGGTCAGGCTGTCACTAGAAGGCAAGTGCTGAGACTTAAAGGCATATTTGCATTTTATTTAAATCTCGTGGACTGAGCTTTGGACAATTTCCATGGCAGAAAAAATATATTCAATTCTTTAGGCACAACTGCCAGCGGTCGGCTACTTGGTGTCATTGAAACATTCAGCATCAAGACCAATGACATCCTGGTTGTATTTCCAGATTTGAACATCCATCCCCAAACAGGTGTTTGGGAAACCCTGACATTTTCTGACTTTTAATTGAAAGTGCCAGGCCATCTCTCCAGAGAAGCCACGCTCTGGAGAGCAACGTTGAATCCCTGAGAAGAGAGAGCATGGGGCGTGCTGATTTAAAAACAGAAAATGCAAAGTTGGACTGAAAATATCTTTCGTCTTCCAAGCAATCTGCTTAAGGGTTCCAAACTTACCTTAATTTGGTGAGAAAAGAATCTGCCCTATTTTTCTTTCGTCTTCTCCAACTGGAACCAGCCATTTCCCCAAACCGCCACCATGGAGGTTGCAATGGTGAGTGCCGAGAGCTCAGGGTGCAACAGTCACATGCCTTATGGTTACGTGGCTCAGGCCCGGGCGCGGGAGCGCGAGAGGCTGGCTCACTCGAGGGCGGCTGCGGCTGCCGCGGTGGCCGCGGCCACAGCTGCGGTGGAAGGTGGCGGGGGCTCTGGAGGGGGCGCCCACCACCACCACCCATCGCGCGGGGCCTGCACCTCCCACGACCCCCAGAGCGGCCGGGGAAGTCGGAGGAGGCGGCGACAGCGCCCGGAGAAGAAGAAAGTCCACCACCGGCAGAGCAGCTTCCCTCACTGCTCCGACCTGATGCCCAGTGGCTCGGAGGAGAAGATCCTGCGGGATCTGAGTGAGGAGGACGAAGAGGAGGACGACGAGGAGGACGAGGAAGAGGAGGGAAGGTTTTATTACAGCGAGGAGGACCACGGTGAGNGAAAGTGCCAGGCCATCTCTCCAGAGAAGCCACGCTCTGGAGAGCAACGTTGAATCCCTGAGAAGAGAGAGCATGGGGCGTGCTGATTTAAAAACAGAAAATGCAAAGTTGGACTGAAAATATCTTTCGTCTTCCAAGCAATCTGCTTAAGGGTTCCAAACTTACCTTAATTTGGTGAGAAAAGAATCTGCCCTATTTTTCTTTCGTCTTCTCCAACTGGAACCAGCCATTTCCCCAAACCGCCACCATGGAGGTTGCAATGGTGAGTGCCGAGAGCTCAGGGTGCAACAGTCACATGCCTTATGGTTACGTGGCTCAGGCCCGGGCGCGGGAGCGCGAGAGGCTGGCTCACTCGAGGGCGGCTGCGGCTGCCGCGGTGGCCGCGGCCACAGCTGCGGTGGAAGGTGGCGGGGGCTCTGGAGGGGGCGCCCACCACCACCACCCATCGCGCGGGGCCTGCACCTCCCACGACCCCCAGAGCGGCCGGGGAAGTCGGAGGAGGCGGCGACAGCGCCCGGAGAAGAAGAAAGTCCACCACCGGCAGAGCAGCTTCCCTCACTGCTCCGACCTGATGCCCAGTGGCTCGGAGGAGAAGATCCTGCGGGATCTGAGTGAGGAGGACGAAGAGGAGGACGACGAGGAGGACGAGGAAGAGGAGGGAAGGTTTTATTACAGCGAGGAGGACCACGGTGAGGAGTGTTCCTACACCGACCTGCTGGCACAGGACGATGGAGGCGGCGGTGGCGGCGGCGGCGGTGGCGGCTATAGCTCCGTCCGCTACAGCGACTGCTGTGAACGCGTGGTGATCAATGTCTCGGGTCTGCGCTTTGAGACCCAGATGAAAACTCTGGCCCAGTTCCCCGAGACTTTGCTGGGGGACCCCGAGAAGAGGACTCAGTATTTCGATCCTCTGCGCAACGAGTATTTTTTCGACAGGAACAGGCCTAGCTTTGATGCCATCTTATATTATTACCAGTCAGGGGGCCGCCTGAAGAGGCCAGTCAACGTCCCCTTTGATATCTTCACCGAGGAGGTGAAATTCTACCAGTTAGGGGAGGAGGCACTGCTCAAGTTTCGGGAGGACGAGGGCTTTGTGAGAGAGGAGGAGGACAGGGCCTTGCCGGAGAACGAATTTAAGAAGCAGATCTGGCTGCTCTTTGAGTATCCGGAGAGCTCCAGTCCAGCGAGGGGCATAGCCATTGTCTCCGTCCTGGTCATTCTCATCTCCATCGTCATCTTCTGCCTGGAAACCTTGCCGGAGTTTCGGGACGACAGGGATCTCATCATGGCCCTGAGCACAGGCGGGCATGGTGGGTTGTTGAATGACACGTCGGCTCTGCACCCGGAGAACTCAGGGCACACGATCTTCAACGACCCCTTCTTCATCGTGGAGACAGTGTGCATCGTGTGGTTTTCTTTCGAGTTTGTGGTTCGCTGCTTTGCTTGTCCCAGCCAAGCCCTCTTCTTCAAAAACATCATGAACATCATTGACATCGTCTCCATTTTGCCTTACTTCATCACGCTGGGCACGGATCTGGCCCAGCAGCAGGGGGGTGGCAACGGGCAGCAGCAGCAGGCCATGTCCTTTGCCATCCTCAGGATCATCCGTCTGGTCCGAGTATTCCGGATCTTCAAGCTCTCCAGACACTCCAAAGGCCTGCAGATCCTGGGCCACACGCTCCGAGCCAGCATGCGCGAACTAGGCCTCCTGATTTTCTTCCTCTTCATTGGGGTCATTCTCTTCTCCAGCGCTGTGTATTTTGCGGAGGCAGATGAGCCGACCACCCACTTCCAAAGCATCCCCGATGCATTTTGGTGGGCCGTGGTGACCATGACAACCGTGGGCTACGGGGACATGAAGCCTATCACGGTGGGGGGCAAGATTGTAGGGTCTCTGTGTGCCATTGCAGGTGTCTTAACCATCGCTCTGCCCGTGCCGGTGATTGTCTCTAACTTTAACTATTTCTACCACAGAGAGACTGAAAATGAGGAACAGACACAGCTTACACAGAATGCAGTCAGTTGCCCATACCTCCCTTCTAATTTGCTGAAGAAATTTCGGAGCTCTACTTCTTCTTCCTTGGGGGACAAGTCAGAGTATCTAGAGATGGAAGAAGGAGTTAAGGAATCTCTCTGTGCAAAGGAGAAGTGTCAGGGAAAGGGGGATGACAGTGAGACAGATAAAAACAACTGTTCTAATGCGAAGGCTGTGGAGACCGACGTGTGAATCTCACTCTCCACCCGTCGCTGCCCGCTCCCCCAATCCCAGCATCTCCAAATATATTTATGCATAGAGAGTGCAGTTATGAAAATGATATATGCAAATGATCCAATGCATACAGTAGTACACCATTTAATGGTTATACATGGCATAATTGTTACTAAACTTGTATTACATATCAAATAAATGATACATCTTGGAGACGAGGGAGGCTTAAGCAGGAGCAAATCTATCTTTATATTTTTATTAGAATGCAAGAATTTTGCACATTAACTGGAAGAGATGTTAAAAGTAAAGACAGTTCCCTGGAGAGAATGTGTGTGTGTGTGTGTGTGTGTGTGTGTGTGTGTGTGTGTGTGCTGTGCGCGCCGCATATGTGTGTATGTACAAGTAAATTGTCAACGTTGTTAGTAATCGTGCAGTGATGGAAAAGTTGGCATTTTGAAGTATTTACTATGTAAGAACTAATGAATTTGAGCAGTTGTTTATTCAGCTTTAATAGCATTTCATGTCTTTCGGTTCCATAGCTGTTGTTTTTTAAAAATTGTAAGAAATACTATGTAGAAAAAAGAAAGTGAATTATTTAATAGAATGTAGGTCACAATTTTATCTTGGATTTAATTAAAGTTTATTTTTAACTGGAAATTAACTTTTAAAAAGGCTGAAGGGGCCTTTAGAAATTGATTATATTTTATTATTAATTTTGAGAAGATGTGACATCAAATGCCTAACAATAATGGAAGAAATGAAATCAGAGAAACTGTAACAAATTTTGTTCACAGATAACAGGACTGGAATTTTCTTTACTTTTATTTTTTCCTTTGCACTACTTTGTATGCTGGAGATTGAGAGAGACTTCATACTGTGAATGTTTACAAATGTAACAGTTCAATGACAATCATTGGAAGAATGATTTCTTAGTCTTATTTTATTGTTCTCTTATTTTTTTTTTTTTATGTAAGACAAATGGCCACACAGATAGCAGCACATGATTCCCTTCTTTTTTAAAATCTCAATAATTGATCTGCAAAGGGACTATGAAGTCAAATTTAGCAAATGAATTGGTCTGTTAACAATGATGCTTCTGAAACCATACTATTTTATATATTCTTCTGCCTTTAAAGCCAGAATAATTTAACCAAAGTTAATGCATGCACTGAAAGAATTCTTGAAGAAATAAGATGCCCAGCAGCTACAGTGATTATGGCTTAAGAGCTTTCTATTAAATGTGCAACAAAAATGCTAAGTTTATTTATTTGTGCAGCGACTTAAGGGCAGAATGTGGGGATTCACCTCAGAATTCAGCATTCTATTTGCTCAAATTGATAGAACTGGTGTCAAAACATTGGGTTTCCACATCACCATCATTATCATTTTTATGAAAGGAATTTATGACACTTACAACTGAATTTAACTCACAACAAGGCGTTCTAGAATGTGAGGTAACAGCTAGTGATGTGACTTACACTTTTAAGTCATCAAGAGATGTAGGTTAGCAAACTCAGAAGGCATAAGAGGCCTTATTCTCCAATATTTTAACTTTTGTTCTTTATAAAATGGTTGTTCTGAGGTCTGGGGGGAAAATGCTATGGAAGGTATCTCAGCACATAATGAACTCTGACAACTGTGAACTTTAAAAAAAAAAAAAAAAAGCTATAGTAGCTTTTCTCAAGAATTATAACCCCAGGCCATCATTTGATAATAACATAAATCTATCTCTCCTTTAATGATACTTAAAATTCAAAGTAAATTCAACGTTGGATTTAAAACCCAAGTTTTATCCTCTTTTCTTCATCCCTTCTCCACCACTATAGAGGTTCACCTCTCAAGAACACCTTTTGGAGAATGAAAAACAGTGGCGGTGGGGGAGTATGGGGGCCAATTGAGTGTGCAGACCAAAAATCTCTAGTGGACAACAGAGAACAAGGCAAGAACAAGGAAATGCCATCTTGTAACAAGACTTCCAAGGTGGCATTCTAATGTATTTTGGATTTAGAGCAAAAATGCAGCAAACATTACTAGGGTAACACTATTCAGGTTGGTCACCGTTCATTTGGGAAGGTTTCTCTGTTCATCTCTGCCCCTCCAGTTTCCTCTTACTGAAAAAGAGGATGCATAGTGCATTTGTTATGTCACGGAGTTTTTACAGAAGGCAAATGAGAACATGTGAAAACTCTGAAATGCAGAGTTCTGTATAGATGCCTGATGTTATGTCTACAGTGCTTCATGCTCCTCTGGGAGAAAAAGAGGTTTAGAACCCTTGAGTTACATGGTATATTAGTATATTGTAAAAATCATGGATAGTTTCTTTAATTTTGAGCTCCTTACAAGCAGATGATTTGCAGACACAAGATAGCCTGTCTTGAATGATTAGTTTCTTCTCTTGGGGGAAGATCCCAGGCATGTTGTGGTATAAAAAATTGGCTCTGTGTACAAGATACCATGTATCTTTTGCTGTACCCAACTAGGTCAGATTGTATCTTGAAATAGTTTAAATGTTCTGTGGCATTGGTTGTTTATTGACCATGCTGTAATAGCAATCACAATGATTTGGCTGTTGAGAAAATGTATTTTGTTGGTTCTACAGCATCTCCTTTTTAAATCTGAAAAGTTACATTAAATTGTATTGATATGTATTGGAGTTGGTAATTCTGAGAATCCAGAATTTAGGAAATTCTGTAATATAGTCATTTAGAGACCCTAAGGGTTGTTTCTTTATCTTACATGGTTTTCTTAAGGGTCAAGAAGTGACAGCAGGGGCTTCCAAACCAAATATTACTAGGTTATCACTAAATGTTTGTTTATGCTTTTTTTTCCTGCAAGACACATTTATTTTAGGATGTCTGGATCTTGATTCTACACTAGGAAGGAGGTATTTAAGCCCTGAAGACTTGTATAGGAACACTTCTGTGTGGAACAGTTCCCTTATAGAGAATGTGTGAAGGTAGATTAGTGCAGGGGAGTGTTTTCTTGCCAAATCACAGCTAGACAAAGTTCTTTAGTACCATTTGTGAACGTTTTATACTAAAATATGCTTCTAGGGGTTATTTGTAACTGATTTCAGTTCAGTTCAGATTAGCAAACAGTATTTTCTTCAAGGCCACCATACACATTTGATTGTAACATAAAAGAAAGATGACCCCATTAAGAGATTTGAATTCTTGGGATCTGGTATCCTTTTGTTGCTTTTTAGACGATAATAAATGTTACCAAAAGTACGTTTGAGGGTTATCCTAATCAGAGTCTTTTCGAGGGTAGATACATTGTTCTCTTTTGCAAATCCTTGGGAAGGAAACAGTTATGCATAACAGTTACGGGAGAGATGGGGGATTTAAATACTCCTTTGATTTTCTGTGAAAAGGGAGCTTGTGGGTTCCTAAGGTGTGACAGCTGGTTTAGGGGTCCAGAGTCAACTTGTTGACTGTGGGCACATCATTTCTAGTCCCTGATTCTCAGGTTTTTGTTTTTAAATGTACAGTCAGGTGACTAGGCTACATATCAAGCTAATTTAGTGTTTTCTTCAATTCTACAGAATGTTGGTGCTGGAAGGAATTAAATGATAATGTGGCACAATCAAATGATAATGTAGCCCTCAACTCACACCAGCCTTGGTTTTGTAGTTAAGTAGTAAGAACAAAACAGTTTTAAAATCTCCCTGTTAGGTTAAATGCAGAACCAGGAGTTTCAAATTTAGCTTTAGAATGTGAACTAAACCAAGTAAATTGGGTTTATGTTGAAGCTATTTATTCTAGCAACTTCTAAAGCAAAGAGATTCACTTATTAAAAAATAACTCCTCAGTCTCCAGTTGAATACACATGGTGAAAGTTGGTAAGTAAACATTTTGATTTCTTGCTTTGTTATAGTACAGTCTTGTCAGTAAACAGTGCCAACCTGTGCTGGGGAACTCATTTTATGCTTAGACACATGTAGTGTTTCACAAGTGCTGCTGCTTTCCTTGTCAAATTTGTTTTAAACAGGATCGCTGAAGCTCTGAAAATCTTCGTTAAGCATGTGTTGAAATGGAATTCAATATATGGAATAAGAAATATCTAAGGAAAATACTCTGAGTTACATACATACATATATACTTTTTCCTCATTTTTTTTTGAAGTCAACATTAACCAGTGGAAAATTATTTTTAATTGCATCAGAATCATAAACATTAGCACCTCCATGTCCCAAGAGAATCAGGCAGGACTGTTGATTTTCAGATTGTGATACATCTTCAACACTAACATTGCAGCTGTTCCTTGGTAAAGTGGGAAATAAATACACCTCGGTTCAGTTTACATTTTTAAGTGAACGTGTGATGTTCTTATGCGCACGATGCAGAGTGTAACATCCTTCTCTATTTTTTTTTTTTTTATTGATACAGTTTAGAATGATTACGGGTTGTCATTCAGTGACAAAGGGGCCTGTTCCAGGAAATCTTCCTGACCCAAAAGCCATTTTGAATTCTGCAAGGGACATTTGGTGTGAACAAAAGGTACCTCTTGGTTTTCCTGCCTGAAAAGAAGCTTGACTCAAAACACAGAGTTCCTCAGGCCAATGTTTTCACCGCTATGGGTTAGAAGACAATCCTACTTTCTAGGATGGAGATCAAAAACATCTGTTTGAAAAAAAGTTGATGGAGTGGTTTGTGTTTAAGATTGAAGGGACCAGACCTGTTTATTCAGTAAGTGGGAATATGTACTTTTGAAATGTGAATTAAGATTAGGACTGTGATGTGAGTGTTATTTCTGGCTTAGTTTTCTGTTTCCATAGCATCCCTAATTTCTCATAGTGTCTTCCCCAAGTATGCTAATACATATTAGACCATATGACCCAACTGGAGGTTCAGAAAATATGGTGACTTTATTTATGGTAAATAAATTAATCCCAGAGTATGAGTTAGGTGATTTGAAAAAGAGCACATACTGAATGAGCTGCAGCTCTAAGTGAGACCCTAGCACATCCCCTTTCAGGCCTGTAGGTAATACGACGTGGAATTGATGTATAAGGCAAGCAATGTGCTAAATAAGAAGTTTTGCCGTCATCTAGGAAAGAATAGTTCCACATTCCTTTGTCATGGTGTTGCTGATCTGCAATTCAGTTTTTAATCCACTTGCTATCATTGGTATCTTTGAAGGAGAATTAGTATTTTGAGTACTAGGAACTAAGTGATAGTTGACCCACAGATATTCAACTTTTGCTTCCTGACCTGCAAATTATCTATTGTACAGATTTTCCATAGTTAGTTTCTCATTTGAGGCTGGCTTTACTCAAACTCAGAACCATTGTCTCCCATTAAACAGCCAGTCTAGAAATGCAATATCATAAAAAGAAACCAATGCAGTACAAAGAATCAAGAAATATATAGAAATCAGAAAGCCAGGAAAACCCTGACTGAGAAGCCAAGCCTACTGTTCAGATCAATGTGTCACACAGGTTAGAGTGAAGTATGGAGGATTTAGGGGTATCCCTTGTCATGGCTTTTCACCAGTAGCAGAGATAACTAAGTGGTGACTGTCATGGTGGATGACATAAAGCAGAGATAAGTCTCTGGAAGAATATACATTGTGAACATTTTCTGTGAAGCCAGTGGAAATCCCAACATACTTCTGTTGTTCGGTCACTAAGTCATATCCAACTCTTTGCGACCTTATGGACTGCAGCCCGCCAGGCTTCTCTGTCCCTCACTACTCCCAAAGTTTACCCAACTTCATGTCTACTGAACTGCTGATACTATCCAACCATCTCACCCTTTGCTGCCCTCTTCTCCTTTTGCCTTCTGTCTTTCTCAGCATCAGGGTCTTTTCCAATGAGTTAGCTGTTTGCATCAGGTGGCCAAAGTATTGGAGCTTCTTTAACAACTTACTTTAACAATGATCTTCATAGGAATTTGTAGCAATAATTAATAAACATGGAAAATATGCTGTCTTTTCCCAGTTTTTGGTATTATGTGGAAATGCACTTGGATTGTTTTAGATGATTCTGNTGATTACGGGTTGTCATTCAGTGACAAAGGGGCCTGTTCCAGGAAATCTTCCTGACCCAAAAGCCATTTTGAATTCTGCAAGGGACATTTGGTGTGAACAAAAGGTACCTCTTGGTTTTCCTGCCTGAAAAGAAGCTTGACTCAAAACACAGAGTTCCTCAGGCCAATGTTTTCACCGCTATGGGTTAGAAGACAATCCTACTTTCTAGGATGGAGATCAAAAACATCTGTTTGAAAAAAAGTTGATGGAGTGGTTTGTGTTTAAGATTGAAGGGACCAGACCTGTTTATTCAGTAAGTGGGAATATGTACTTTTGAAATGTGAATTAAGATTAGGACTGTGATGTGAGTGTTATTTCTGGCTTAGTTTTCTGTTTCCATAGCATCCCTAATTTCTCATAGTGTCTTCCCCAAGTATGCTAATACATATTAGACCATATGACCCAACTGGAGGTTCAGAAAATATGGTGACTTTATTTATGGTAAATAAATTAATCCCAGAGTATGAGTTAGGTGATTTGAAAAAGAGCACATACTGAATGAGCTGCAGCTCTAAGTGAGACCCTAGCACATCCCCTTTCAGGCCTGTAGGTAATACGACGTGGAATTGATGTATAAGGCAAGCAATGTGCTAAATAAGAAGTTTTGCCGTCATCTAGGAAAGAATAGTTCCACATTCCTTTGTCA
The DNA here is from genome assembly GCA_006410615.1 of Neotragus moschatus. Classification (NCBI taxonomy): domain Eukaryota; kingdom Metazoa; phylum Chordata; class Mammalia; order Artiodactyla; family Bovidae; genus Neotragus; species Neotragus moschatus. The sequence continues at coordinate 234,781 of SJYA01002050.1, forward strand.
TGGTGTTGCTGATCTGCAATTCAGTTTTTAATCCACTTGCTATCATTGGTATCTTTGAAGGAGAATTAGTATTTTGAGTACTAGGAACTAAGTGATAGTTGACCCACAGATATTCAACTTTTGCTTCCTGACCTGCAAATTATCTATTGTACAGATTTTCCATAGTTAGTTTCTCATTTGAGGCTGGCTTTACTCAAACTCCGAACCATTGTCTCCCATTAAACAGCCAGTCTAGAAATGCAATATCATAAAAAGAAACCAATGCAGTACAAAGAATCAAGAAATATATAGAAATCAGAAAGCCAGGAAAACCCTGACTGAGAAGCCAAGCCTACTGTTCAGATCAATGTGTCACACAGGTTAGAGTGAAGTATGGAGGATTTAGGGGTATCCCTTGTCATGGCTTTTCACCAGTAGCAGAGATAACTAAGTGGTGACTGTCATGGTGGATGACATAAAGCAGAGATAAGTCTCTGGAAGAATATACATTGTGAACATTTTCTGTGAAGCCAGTGGAAATCCCAACATACTTCTGTTGTTCGGTCACTAAGTCATATCCAACTCTTTGCGACCTTATGGACTGCAGCCCGCCAGGCTTCTCTGTCCCTCACTACTCCCAAAGTTTACCCAACTTCATGTCTACTGAACTGCTGATACTATCCAACCATCTCACCCTTTGCTGCCCTCTTCTCCTTTTGCCTTCTGTCTTTCTCAGCATCAGGGTCTTTTCCAATGAGTTAGCTGTTTGCATCAGGTGGCCAAAGTATTGGAGCTTCTTTAACAACTTACTTTAACAATGATCTTCATAGGAATTTGTAGCAATAATTAATAAACATGGAAAATATGCTGTCTTTTCCCAGTTTTTGGTATTATGTGGAAATGCACTTGGATTGTTTTAGATGATTCTGTAGACCAGAAGCATATTTTTAAAGCCAAAGAGCATAGAGGCAGTTTTATCCACAGTNATCTTCATAGGAATTTGTAGCAATAATTAATAAACGTGGAAAATATGCTGTCTTTTCCCAGTTTTTGGTATTATGTGGAAATGCACTTGGATTGTTTTAGATGATTCTGTAGACCAGAAGCATATTTTTAAAGCCAAAGAGCATAGAGGCAGTTTTATCCACAGTAAGCTACTTGATGTTGAGGGGATGATCAGTCACCTCTTAAATCAGTCAAAGTACTTAAATAAATAGGCCCTGTGGATATCACCTAAAATTGTGTCAATGCTGAGCCAAAGAATTATGTTTGTTTTAGCATAATTAGATTAATATATTCATGTTTATATATAGCATATGTGTCATTTTCTGCCTTTATTCTGGCAAAGATATATATGCAAATGAATGGTCTGAGGCACAAAAAGAAACTTCTTAAAGTGAAATGACAATGTGTAAATATCATGTGTTTGGGGAAATGGTAACACTTAAGGATGGAAGAGTCTTTATACTCTACATTGGATTTTTATGCCATATAGCCACTGTGGTATTAGGGTTACGCTCTGAGACATTCCACTGGGTAAGAAGATGTGGAGTTCATTGTCAGGCAAGGTGTTTATATTTTATGGAATGTTGTAAAATGTCTATTTTGCTCTTCATGGACACTATATAAAGGATGTTTATAAACTGGACTATATGGCTCCGCAGATCTACTCTGTGCTCTCTAGAAGTAGATTGACTTGAAGCCGTTATCTTTCTGCATTTTTGTTGTACCTGTTGTTCGTCCTTAATTCTCTTAGGTTCGGTTATAGGATTAAAAGTGTCAGGTTATTGTTTTTTGTTTTTGCTTTGGTGAATGTCGCAGTATCTTTCATCCTCTGAGGGCACTCACATACAAAACTGGAAAGTGGAAAGTTCTGTATCTTTCAGAGACCAGGCCTATTATTCTCTGAACTCTCTCAGTGATAGAGGCCACATTTGTTAACATGGACGATGCATGCTATTCTGTTTATAAATGTAATTCACTCATACCTGAATAGACTGGTGATTCTCCTCCTTGGAGAGTGCTAGTGGTGTTGATGGCACCTGAGCGAGTCTTTTTTTCTCCTTCAATTGCTAGGGATCATGAGCCAAATGAGGCTTTCATTTGCTATCAGGCAGGGTAGGAAATAATTCATGAAGCTTCTCCTGGACTGAAGTCTATCAAAGGGTGATGGAATCTCTAGGGATATAGTAAGATTTTATATTTATGTGTTTTTTTTTTTTTTGCAATTTCTTATCAGTGTCTTATTGGCATTACTATTGGAAGATAGATTTTAATTTTTAGATAGTTTACCTAATATTAACAGGACTTTTGATAAGAAAATAGAGACTGTGAGTTCTACATTATCTTATTAGCTTTGAGAGTATGTCTGATTAAATACTTTTAGAAATTAATTTGAGATTTGGAGATTGCAGTATCTATCTAGAGCCATTTATTTGGAGGGAGAGTTATCCTATAAATAATGATTCATTTATTCAGATTTTGTGAGAGGATAATGTTTTTCTTCCCTTTATTGTGTCTTTTCCACCTTTTATTTAAATTTATGATTATATTTAAATTGTGGATATAAATGTTTATCTTCCAGCAGACTAGGTAAAATAGTTGGTTATGAATGACTAGAGAATGACAAGAATGTTTGATGATCTGCTTTGCAGCTTTGGCTGTTAAATGATCTAGAAACTGATTTCAGTATATTTGAAACATGACATAGGGAAATACATATATAACATAATACCATCTAGATGACAGAGAAGGAGTGCTAGGAATAAATTTTCCTTCTGGGTTTAGAAATCTCAGAGTTCTTGACCTGTTTCTTCCAGACCTGGTGCAGCCAATGAGAAGCTAGTAAACTGCTTTTTTTTTTTTTTCCTTGCAGTAGCAGCAGGATATAAGAAGGATGGGAGCTAAGTGGGAGATAAGGGAGTGAGAGGGAAGGGGGGTAAGGGACAAAGAGTTATGCCTAAATGAAGTCATTAATTGGATGGCAAAAATAGCTAGGTCAGTCTAAACAGTACTTTGTTTGATAGTGCTGCCTACTAATATGTGTTAACCCAATAGATACAGAAAAGTGAGTTTATCACTTGGTATTGGTACCAGACTCAGTAGGCCTGTGTTTGTATAGGTCGCAATACCCTAATTCCCTTTGCTCCTAGTCTTTGAGAGCACTCACATTCCAAACCATAAATCTGTTGCTGAGAATTAAAGCTATCTGTCTTGTTAAACTCACCTTTCCCTTCAGAGCAGGGGATTCTTTCACGTCCTCAGATGATTACCACTTGGGCAATTACTATATTTCACCAGGAATAATTCCCTCCTCTCACCTCACTCCCTCGTCCTAATACAGAATGGTATTGTGGTAGAGTATTAAAATCAGTACAGAAACAAGCAACCAATTGAAGCCTTGAGAGTGAATGTCACTAATACAGGGCTGAATGATGTGTTTATGTTGGTTAATGCCAGTGTGCAGGTCTTAGAGGAATGAAAAAAAATCATAAAATCTGTGCAGCAACAAAATTAGAACTCGCTGCTGTCATATGCTCCTTGCTGATTTAGCTGCTGCTCATCCACAGAGAAGAGGTGTTATTTCACTACTAGAATTCACATACTTCACAAGCTGCACGGCAGTGTGACAAACAGTGGAGAAAGGGTTAGATTAGATAGATGAAGATGAAGTAATGTACAGTATTTTAAAGTGAGAATCGCCTTGTGTCCCCAGAGTATATTTACGCACTCAAGGGACTAAATTGACTTTTTGGAGGGGAAAGGTTACTTAGGAATTACCGTTTCTTTTTTGTTTGTCCATATCACTGTTGGAGATCAGTCTAGCATGGGATAAATCCTGCTGTCATTGGTAAAATAAGCTGAAAATAATATGCTGGAAACACTTTTTTTGGTTTGTTTGTTTCTGTTATGTAAAGCTGTAGTTACGTTATAAGCTTTGCAAGAAAGATTAGAAAGTCATTCGACTTTCAAACATTTTACTGCATCCCTTAAGAATTTGAAAAGGAAGTAGAAGATTCTAATGTAAGTTCCAACCAAGTATAAACTGCTTCCAGATAAAGTGTTCAAAGCTTTCCTTTTTAGTTTCCTCTTTGAGTTTCCCTCCTCAGTTATTAGGCCTGTTGCTTTTAAACAGCAGAGATCGGCATGTAAAATGCTTGGCATCCCCCCTCACTTTTGTTTCAACAAAAGCTCAAATTGGGAATGCTTCTGCCATCCCAGGTTCACAGATTTCTCAGGGAAAGCTTCTTTTGTGTATGATCTAGGTAGATGTCTTCCCATTTTATAAATCGGGTCATGCCAGTGCATACCCAGAAAGCTTCTATGATCACCTGAAATGTGAGACTATTAGGTTCAGTTATTATGGTAGGTTATTTTCTGCCTATTACTGAACAGCTGGGATTTTAGAAACAGCTGGATGATTAGTTGTGTATTTTCCTTTTTTTTTCCACCCAGATGCTTTATTACTGTGTAGAAACAACCCCAGTGTGGAATGAGCTGGGAGTAAAATAGCAAAAATCTTGCTTTGATGCCACTGTTGTTATTAGGAACATAATGAAGAAAATTAACGGCAAACAGTTTTGACTGGTGTTTCCTTTAAAAGCATGTTGTTAGAAGCAATGCACTCATTTCCATTCCTGGACAAAGCAACTGATTTACCAACTTTTTAAACGGCTCTCGCGATAGTCCTCAGGCTACTGAAGTTCTGCTTTGGCTGTTACATTTTACTTGCTTAAGGGGAAATGTCTACACATGAGGAGACATCACCTGAGTTTTCCATTCGCTGCTGGCAAGTGGAGCTGACAGAGCAGGCCGGCTGCGGTCCTCTCACTCCAGGGTCTATTTTTAGATTGGTCCCTTTGCGACTAACTTCAGCCCTAACTAGAGGGGTTGAAATTCGAAGACAACAGTGTTTTATTATGAACATTTGCAGGTTTACAAAACTGTTTGGAATTGTGAAAGGGACACGTTTAATTCAGGCGCTATTTGTTGGTTCCTCATCCAGGGCTAAAATTAGAATAACTTCTTTTCTTTCACCAATTATTTTTTTCGAAAGAGGTTTGTTAAGCTCGCATTAAGTGACTGGGCTGTGCTTGCATTCCAATCTCTAAATGGACTAACACTTCAGAGAATCACAGTCTACGGAGAAGGATTTTTGAATTAGGAAAGATTTATTCTTCTTGTTTATTATTACTATTACCCCCTCTCTTCCTACTAGATCTATATGCATGACTGGGTCTGGTTTCTCTTTGGAAAATCAGTTGCCAAGGTATCATGCTTTATTAATACTTTTTATAAATTCTATCTCGTGTCTGGAAAATGCTTCCATTTCTGTAATAGCTTCTATTTAAACTGCATAGTAAATGGGGCAGATTCAACTTGCCAATTTTTCAGGATTCTTGCTAATATAATAACAATTTTCAGTGCTTTCAAACAGTAATCACCTCTACAAAGAATATTTACTTATTTTAATTCCCAGAATTTATATTTCTTCTATTTGATAACATGTGATTATAACTCAGGAGGAGAGAGGAAAAGATTTGACGGAAATAATAAACATCTGTGAAACAGTAAACAATAATTGTATTTTTTAATTCCAAAGTAGATGTTTTTTCTAGGACCATGGTTCTTTTGTTCCACAAAAAACAGTTGTTGAGCACATCTTTATGTTCCTTTGTCCTTAGGAATAATATGAGTGTCACTGATGGTGCATTTTCAAATTTTGACTTGAGTAAAGACCGGAGTTCTTTGAATACATGTAAAAAAGATTGTGCTTCTTGTGGACTAGCTACCTAGGCAAGCCAGATGAGACTGCGTCAATTACATATCCAAATCAGGGCAGTTGAGGCCGCTGTTCGGAATTTTTCTGAGATGCCTTCTGTCTGCATTGCTTAGATCACATAAGTGTTTGCTCAAATGTCTATTTGCTTTCAAGATGCTGTCTTGATTTCTTTCTCTTGGAATTAAGGCTGGCACATTTGAAATTCGGTTGTAGTAACATGTTTAGTTTTCTATATCCAGCTTTAACTTCTTCAGAAGAACTCAAACANATTGCTTAGATCACATAAGTGTTTGCTCAAATGTCTATTTGCTTTCAAGATGCTGTCTTGATTTCTTTCTCTTGGAATTAAGGCTGGCACATTTGAAATTCGGTTGTAGTAACATGTTTAGTTTTCTATATCCAGCTTTAACTTCTTCAGAAGAACTCAAACATCTATGAGAGTTATCTTCAGGAACATCATTTTTTATTTTCTGAGTGTTTCAGAACATACGTTAGAGACCCTGCATTTTAGTCTTCATTCAAGTCAAGCAACCATTTTCTTTAATTGAAGCTGCTTCTGATTTGAAGCCAAAACAGTTGATCAGGTCAGTGAAAGGAAGAAAAAAAAAGCCAAGTTGATGTCTGGCATTGTGAAGTCACTGATTCAATTCTGCTTCTTAAAAGTCAATAATATGAAATGCATCCTAGATTCTTTTTAAATTTGGGGAGTTTTCAAGTACTATCTGTTCTGTCAGCGAAATACCTTTCATTCTAAAACCATTATTTTGTGGGATTTTCTTTTTTTCCCTTTTTACTTGAGCAAATTGCAGCTATTCCTGTCCCTTAGCAATAGGACATTCTGCACACTTAAAAGCAAACAAAGCCATTGTTTATGTGATTTCTTAAAACTAACATGGTTTTCCCTTCACAATTTTTCCTGAAAGTATTTGCAAACTTTTAAAAGGTACAGTTTAGCCTAAATTAGCAAAATACATAGTTAATATTTGACGAGTTTCAGCAAATAGCTGAGTTGCTCATTATTTACTGTAAAGAAGGAGAGGACTCTTACAATTTTTTTTAACACATTAGGTATTGGAAATGAAAATACATAAATTTATTTATAATTTCTGAAAGAGACTGAAGGTAACAGCAAAATGTTTTGTGTGGTTCATTCAGAAGTCCTTAAATAGAAGCCAATTGCACTGAAAATATATCAGATTTATCTATACCTAACTAGAGAATGTAATTTAGAAATGTGATATTACATTAAGTATGTTGTATTTCTGAAATTTTAAAATAAATTCATATTATACAACATTATCTATATTTAGGGCCTTTAAAAAAACACACTAAATAGTCTAATGGGTGAGTGTGAATGTTCTCAGAATAGAGTTTGACAATTTAAAAGCCTGTTTCCCTGGAAGAGCTATATGTTTGGAGAAGAAAAGTTACTTTATGTACATATTTGAATATAAATATATGACTCAAATTGTAACTTTTATTTTAGATCTTGATCTTAAATTTGGTTTCATTTTTTCAGGTATCAACTGGATAGTTTCTGTGACACTAAATAATCATTAATTGTTTGTTTCTATTAGAATAAAACTTTACCTTAAAAATAAGAGGGACTAATAATTTGTACAGAGAGAATTAGTACATAAAACAAACATTTCTTTTTTCACTGCTCATGTAGAGCCATTTCTCAGTAATTATGTTTTTCTGCTTTTTAAAAATTTGAGACTTACATTATTTAACTAAGTATTTATTGCAATCTACTCATGCTCTTTGTCAAAACTTGACTATTTGCCATAGGAGGAATAATCCTCTTGGCTCCCACAGAGTAGTTTTAAAAGCATCTTGTAAAAAAACTCTCACCAGAAAGATGGTTCCATGGTAGATATTCAAGGACAGTATTACAGGCAGCTCTAGGGTCAACTTAAGTGATTCAATTTCACTTAAAAAAGGAAAAGAAGCCTATATTCTTATCAAGTCGAATGTTACCATAGGTCCAATCTTTTAAATCAGTGGATGATCAAATGAAAAATTGGGGGCGGGGTATAGATAGTTTTGCCGTTAAGTAACATTTGAATTTTAATAGTTCCATTCTTACCTCTGAAAACAAATTCTAATTATAGGAGATGCTTAGTTTTCTAACTGGCAGATAACAAGAGTGAGAAGTTCAAGTCAGATTAATCAGAATAAGCAGAATTTGCTTTTTGTGGGTGTTTATGCTTGTGGCTATAATACAAACTGATTATCTTATAATTTGTATCATTTGCATGTTAATATCATCATATTTTAATAACTTCCAGGGGAAGTAATAATTAATGATTTCCAGGAAAGCCTGGGTGGTAATAGCTGTGTGCATTGCAGCCAGCTACCATTTAGCGGATGCACAGGCGTGGTCATAGAGTTTGCCACTGTCTACATCACTGTTAGTACTGGAAACATATTTGTGCTGAAAGCTTATTTTTCATTTCTTCCTTAGGTTCTCACATAGTTTTGGCCACTTNAGCCTGGGTGGTAATAGCTGTGTGCATTGCAGCCAGCTACCATTTAGCGGATGCACAGGCGTGGTCATAGAGTTTGCCACTGTCTACATCACTGTTAGTACTGGAAACATATTTGTGCTGAAAGCTTATTTTTCATTTCTTCCTTAGGTTCTCACATAGTTTTGGCCACTTAGGTTGTCTGTTCATTTCCAAATCAAAACTTAAATATGTTTTTCCTTGATTGGATAAAGTGGTTGGTGTCCGCTTCTTATCCGTGTGAAGTGGTTTAAAAGAAAGTCATACACAGCTGAGAAAAGAGTCATCGTTTGTATTCATACTAGAGGAAGATAAGCTTCAGACTTATGCTGGCTTGTGCTACTACTTAATGACATGGGAAACTCAAGGGATGTGGTGTGCCCCGTGCATTCCAGCAAATTGTAAGAGGTTCTGGAATCATTTGAATTGTGCCTTTGTCTTGATGAGGTTGACCAAAGTATTTATTCATTGCTTTTGTAGAGGCTGTGCAGATGCTTTCATATATTTTTAAAAAGTGCATTGAAGTCTGTTTATTTCATGCTTATATTTCAGAGTATAATATAATGATCACGTGTAACCATGAGGGTATATGATCAATAAACAAAAAGAATAATAGTTATCTAGTTAAGGCCTAAGGAGTTATTTAAAATATTTTTTTAAACTAAAATGATATTACCCTGTTATATTCTTAATATATAGAATAGAGAAGAGACGAGGGGGGTGTTTTTTATTCTAATCCTTTTTTCCTATGCATTGTTTTCCTACCTCATTATAATTATAATATATTTATAATCTGAGTTGTGTTTTTTTCATGATCATAATATCATTAGCTTTTCCTTAGTGTCACTACATAGTTTTTTATTATTCGTTTATGTTTTGGATGATTTTGTGTCTGCACCATAATCTGTCAAATCATTGTGCTTGGTTTTTTGTTCGTACTGTATGATGGCTATTTTTCAGATTGCTTTATTTAATTTTAAATAAAACTAATGTCTTCCTGAATATAATCTTTTTTAAAAAGTTACTATTTTTTTAAAACTAGCTTCACAATAGTAGTTGTTTTTAAATAAAGAGATTTTAATTTGAAATGCTATTGCAGTCTTTTCCAATATAATATGTTAAAAATAAATCTAGTGGGGTAAGAAATAAATTTTGAAAATAATTTATTTGCTGTTCTCTGCAGTTTAGCAAACATTAGTCATTTTACTATTATCAATAATGTAATGGCTATATACTGACCTTAGCTTTGCCTATTCATATAGCAAATTGTTTTAGATGATAAATATTGCTTGAGCAGCTCATGACAAAGTGGTGCACATTAGTTCTCTTCCCTCCTATTGCAATCAGACTCCTGTACCTTTTCATTTGGTTTTTGGTGATCAAGATAATTATATATTCAACCCCTAGTATCCATGAGAGATTGGTTCCAGGACTCCCATCAGACACCAAATCCAATAATTCTTAAGTCCCTTTTATAAAATGGTGTAGTATTTGCATATAATCTATATACACCCTCTTATATACTTTAAATCATTCCTTGATTACTTATAATACCTAATACAATGTAAATGTTGTGGATAGAGTTGTACGTACACAATAACTGCTATGTTAATAGTTGCCAGCATGTGGCAAATTCAAGTTTTGCTTCTTTTGGAATTTGCTAGAATTTTTTTCCCCCAATATTTTTGATCCATGGTTGGTTGAATCCAAGGATGTGGAATCCGTGGATATGGAGGCCCAACTGTATCTCTTTCTGTTTATTACCTGGAGGGCTTGCCTTCAGCTCTCTAATCTCTCTTAACCCTACCACCACTCAAGCCTTTCATCTGTCCTTAAGACAACATACTCTCCTGAAATCCTGATCTCCGTGTGGCTTGTGAATGATTTCATGGTAATTTCATCATGGGATATTTAATAATAGGGGATAGGTTTCATCTCCAGCTCCATTTCTCCTCTTTCTCTTCTCTTTTTTCTTCTTTTCCTTCAATTCCTTTTCTTCTCTCTTTCTCTTTCTCCATTGCATATCTAGCTTTTCAGAAGAAAGCAGTTTGAAAACTGTTGAGATTCAAGCAAAGCGGTCTGTCTCTGTAAGAGAGCTGAGCTATGTAGACTATTGAATTTTACAGAGATTAAATGTTATATTCTTATGGTACTTGTCTCTGGAAATAATACAGGTTATTCCTGGGAATATTAATTCCTGCTCTTGAGGAATAATCTCTGTTTGGTGAACTTCTTGGATTCAGTATTTTAATGAAAAAAACTAGGGGTGGGGAACAGGAATGGATAATTTTTTTCCTTCTTTTCCTTGGCAGTTAAAAGCACATTTTTAGCTACTTTTTCCAGGACTCCTAAATGGATTTATGAAATTTTTGAAAAATTGCTGATTTTAAACTCTGAGCACATAATGCTTGTTTCTTATTATCTGTTTATCTTTGGAAATACTGCTTTTGGAGAATTTAGCTGTTTCCACTTATTCCTGGAGCCCCCTCTTGCTTTAGGAAGAAATAGTAGAAATAAGCACGTTTTTTTTTTTTTTTTTTTTAAGGGTTCGAAACAACTTGTAGTATCCCGTGGACAGCTTGCTTACATTTCTTCTATTGTACCTTTCAAAGAGAGAAGCCTTGGTATCTTAAACCATAACTATGGGGTTTAAGGGTCAGTTGTTCCAATAAAAAGGCAATAAGGCCAGGAACCAAATCTCAGTTTCTAGAACTAACAAGTAAACAAAGAAATTAGAACATTTTAATTCACTAAGTGGAACAGTGAGATTATGAATAATGCTTACATTTTTGAACATTTACTAGGGGATAATTTCTGTGCACTGGCATGGTTGTACTAATTATTTAAATGTCACAATGTTGTTTGTACTGATTGGTGTCCAGCAGACTCTCTGGAGCTTACCAAGTGCCCCACAGTCTTGGCTCCTCCCTTCAGATCTCTTCAAGATCCATGAATTAAACTCCTGGCATGTCAGGGGCCCTCTAAACCTCAGCCCCATTGCTAAGGCTGTGATTTATCTTAATTGCTCATGCTTTATCTGTTGTAAGTATATTTTAAATATCATTCCTGATGTGAGACCCATCTTCAGGTGATCCAGTAGTTGTAGCATTTCTGGATTTTGTTTCTAGTTCTGACTCCAACTTTAGCTTCAAGTATTGTAAAGCTACTTCTTCTATGCCTTAGTCTATCCATTTGCACCAGGGTCTGAGGAAACCAGACTCATAGAAAAGGTGGACAAATGCCAGTTGGAATTTGTCTGGTGATCAAAGGTTTTAATTATACCTTGGTTTACATGTTAGTACGTAAATCAGTTAGCATTTTCTGTGTATCAGGCCAAAACCTAGTGGCTTAAAACAACAGACAGTTATCAGGCATGATTTTGTAGGGTGACAATTTGGATTAAGTTCTGCTGGTTGGTTTTTATTCTGGTCTTACCAAAGATCCTACATATGAGTACAGTTAGCTGAGTGGACTACTTCTGGCCGATTGATCCCAGATGGCCTCAAACAAATATTTTAAATTAATGGGGGTGATCAATCCATGTGCTTCCAGCATTTATTAGTAGCAGGACAATCTGTGCTTCTTCACATGGCAGTTGGGTTCTGCTGCTAAGTACCTTCAGTCGTGTCCGACTCTGTGTGACCACATAGACGGCAGCCCACCAGGCTCCCCCATCCCTGGGATTCTCCAGACAAGAACACTGGAGTGGGTTGCCATTTCCTTCTCCAATGCATGAAAGTGAAGAGTGAAAGGGAAGTCGCTCAGTTGTGTCCGACTCTTCGCGACCCCATGGACCACAGCCTGCCAGGCTCCTCTGTCCATGGGATTTTCCAGGCAAGAGGACTGGAGTGGGGTGCCATTGCCTTCTCCAAGTTGGGTTCTAAAAGCAGCAAAAGAAGGCAAAGATGAGGTAAGCATGTCGCAAACCTTTGCTTATATCTTCTTGGCCAACATCCCATTATCCAAACAAGATACATGGCCAAGCTCAGATTCAAGGGAGTGGAGAAACAGAGTTCTCTTTGTGATTAGAGAAGTTATAAAATATTTGTGGCCATTTTTCAGTTGACAACATGACCAAATTTCTTCTGATAGAGAATCTATCCCAGAACGTGGGAATTCCCTGGCGGTCCAGTTGTTAGGATTCCACACTTTCACTGCTGGGGTGCTGGTTCAATCCCTGGTTGGGGAACTAAGATCCTGCAAGCCATGTGGCACAGCCACCCACCCCACCAAAAAACAACAATGACAAAAATGTACCCCAGAACAAATAACTGTCCTTGTCTATAGAGAGAATGCGTGGGAAAAAGAATATTTTAATTTAGCTCACTTTTGAAACTCTCTTCTGCCTAGTGTACTTTGGGACATTTACAGACTCTGGGTTATATGTGCTTGTGAAAGAAGTAGTTTATAACAAGTGCTTTAAAGTTATTTTTTATCTCTTACTTTAAAAAAAAATTTCTTTCTGAGAAAATTCTCAGCTTTAAGAGATAAAGGATTGCTTGCTTCTTTTGGTATTCTTTCCCAGTCTGGTAACCTGAACATAACATTATCATCTAATCCATAGTCTCCACTGACTAGACATAGACAAGAATTTCATTTTAAGTGTAATTATATCATTTTATTATGTTTACTTGTGGCTCAGTGCTTTTTAGCAGTTGTTTAAAAGAATTATTTGAAAAATTAATCTTTGCATTAGCTTGAGCTACTTATTTGTGCCTTGAATTTTGAGCCAAGAACACTGGTTTCTACTGTGAGTGTAAAGTTTATTTCTTGTGAAATCTGATAAGGAGTGTCCACCTTTGGGTCTGTTGTTCTACATGCAGCACACCTGAATTTCAATTCTGTCAGGTGCCAATGAGACATCTGGTATTAAAGTGTGTTCAATTTGATATCTGTTGAGTGAAGTATTAATCTTGCAATAAGTTTTCAAGTGATTTCAGAGTATTCTTTCTGGCTACTTACTGATACCAATAATAGTTATGTTAAACTTGTTACTTTTCTTGTCATGTTATAATAGATGTCTAGCAGTCACAGAACAAGGAAGCTAATATTTTTTCTAATGTACCTGTGAGAAAATGACTTAAGAATGACTATATTTTTTGCCCCTCCCTATGGTATTAAGATGCTTTTCCAAATGTGTTTGATAGTCTTTCTATCAGGAAATCATATAAAGTTACAGAAACTTTGGAAAGTACTGTTGGTGGAACAGATAAATCTATGTATTTAGAAAAGTTCTCATCACTACCCATAGTCATATAATAATCAGTTCCATTCAGTTGCTCAGTTGTGTCCACTCTTTGTGACCCCATGGACTACAGCATGGGGAAGATCACAAAAATTATAAGTGTATATTTAGTGAAAGAAGATAGTAGTAGTCAAAACCTAAATTTATATTCTGTTTCATTTTATAACATTTATCTTGCTTTTCATAAAAGGAACACATACTATTTTTATAGGTCATTTTTTGTGTGTGCTCTTTGCCCAGTGATGTGATGGCTACTATTTCAAAGCAAAAGAAAAAAAATATTCAGGATCCAGAGGTGACAGGCACCAGGATTGAAAGATCTGGAAGAACTTTCAATTTGGCATATTTGTCAAAAATGACTGGACAGACTTAGGCTTCTGTATCCTTTAACATGCTGCTGGTACTTTTCAAACATCTTTTAATATCACTATAAAATGTGAAAAGTCACAATCCAAAAGCAAGAGTGGAGTAAGAAGCTGTTTTATTGGACCACTTATTGCTGCAGTGCAGTCATCTACACTGACTGCCCAATTCATGTCCATGCCTCAGTCTTTTCCATTCTGATGGAGGAAACCATTGAATTTTGATCCTCTCACTTATCCAATAGTTGTGAAAGAGCTGAACCAATCAATAGGTGAAGCCCTCAGGAAATAGGCCCCACCATGCAAATCCAACTCATTAATTCTGTTATGGCAAATGTTAAATACTTGCTAACTTATCTTGGAAAATTTGACAAAATTAAACCCATATCTATTTTTTCTATTATCTTTAAAAAATCATCTCTATTGAGGTATATATAGCTTTTGTAAAATATAAGTGAAGGGAAATGAAGTGAAGTTGCTCAATCGTATCCGACTCTTTGAGACCCGATGGACTGTAGTCTGCCAGGCTCCTCTGTCCATGGAATTTTCCTGGCAAGAATACTGGAATGGGTTGCTGTTTCCTTCTCCAGGGGATCTTCCCAACCCAGCGATTGAACCCAGGTCTCCCGCATGGTAGGCAGATGCTTTTACTGTCTGAGCCATAAGTAGTGCCTATTTAAATGTAGAAGTCAATGAATTTTGACAAATGTATATACCAGTGAATCCACCACTACAATCAAGATGCAGACATCTTTGACTCTAGCACCAATAAAATATGTATTTCACTATAAATATAGATTAGTTTTATAGATTAGTCACTATAGATTAGTTCTGCAGTTTCTAGAATTTTGTATAAATTGAATCATACACTATGGACTCCTGTTTTTGGTTATTTTTACTTAGCCTCATGTTTTGGATTTATCTGCGTTGTTGCACGTATCAGTCAGCAGTTGGTTTCTTTTTATTGCTGAGTAGAATTTCATTGTATGGACGTACCACATTTTGTTTAATCCATTCACTCTTGAAGGATATTTAGGTTTTTTAAACTGTGTTTTGTTGACTTTTTTCCACCAAGTCTTGTTCTTGGTGTCTTCTGCTAATAGTTTCATGTCCTTAAACCTAAATTTATTCATCCTTTGTTAATTTACTCTACTAATTAGATATATACTTTATACATAATAAGAAACCAATCTATGATTAAAAATTTATATAGGATATGTAAGTGGAATTGCTTAATATTTTAAAAAAATCAGTTCTTAATGATTTCTTTCATGAATGAATTTTCTTCTAATCAAGAATGTATAGTCATTTTTTCCAGAGGTCACTTTTATCTCTGGGCCCTTTCTGTCACTTTGTGGGCAGCAATGATGAGGATTTCCCTAGAAATATATGCTGACATATAGGTAGACCAGCAGTGTGCTGACAGAGCCCTTCCTTACTTCAAAGAAACAGTATATGACAATTAGAGTGATTTCAGTTATAAAAGTTGGTAAATGAAATGTAGTGTTTTCTATATTATCCACTTGAAATATAGACTCTGAGCTTTCCATAAGTTTTTTTTTTTTAAATAACGGCCTTCTTCTTCTGGAAGTTACNCTGTTATGGCAAATGTTAAATACTTGCTAACTTATCTTGGAAAATTTGACAAAATTAAACCCATATCTATTTTTTCTATTATCTTTAAAAAATCATCTCTATTGAGGTATATATAGCTTTTGTAAAATATAAGTGAAGGGAAATGAAGTGAAGTTGCTCAATCGTATCCGACTCTTTGAGACCCGATGGACTGTAGTCTGCCAGGCTCCTCTGTCCATGGAATTTTCCTGGCAAGAATACTGGAATGGGTTGCTGTTTCCTTCTCCAGGGGATCTTCCCAACCCAGCGATTGAACCCAGGTCTCCCGCATGGTAGGCAGATGCTTTTACTGTCTGAGCCATAAGTAGTGCCTATTTAAATGTAGAAGTCAATGAATTTTGACAAATGTATATACCAGTGAATCCACCACTACAATCAAGATGCAGACATCTTTGACTCTAGCACCAATAAAATATGTATTTCACTATAAATATAGATTAGTTTTATAGATTAGTCACTATAGATTAGTTCTGCAGTTTCTAGAATTTTGTATAAATTGAATCATACACTATGGACTCCTGTTTTTGGTTATTTTTACTTAGCCTCATGTTTTGGATTTATCTGCGTTGTTGCACGTATCAGTCAGCAGTTGGTTTCTTTTTATTGCTGAGTAGAATTTCATTGTATGGACGTACCACATTTTGTTTAATCCATTCACTCTTGAAGGATATTTAGGTTTTTTAAACTGTGTTTTGTTGACTTTTTTCCACCAAGTCTTGTTCTTGGTGTCTTCTGCTAATAGTTTCATGTCCTTAAACCTAAATTTATTCATCCTTTGTTAATTTACTCTACTAATTAGATATATACTTTATACATAATAAGAAACCAATCTATGATTAAAAATTTATATAGGATATGTAAGTGGAATTGCTTAATATTTTAAAAAAATCAGTTCTTAATGATTTCTTTCATGAATGAATTTTCTTCTAATCAAGAATGTATAGTCATTTTTTCCAGAGGTCACTTTTATCTCTGGGCCCTTTCTGTCACTTTGTGGGCAGCAATGATGAGGATTTCCCTAGAAATATATGCTGACATATAGGTAGACCAGCAGTGTGCTGACAGAGCCCTTCCTTACTTCAAAGAAACAGTATATGACAATTAGAGTGATTTCAGTTATAAAAGTTGGTAAATGAAATGTAGTGTTTTCTATATTATCCACTTGAAATATAGACTCTGAGCTTTCCATAAGTTTTTTTTTTTTTAAATAACGGCCTTCTTCTTCTGGAAGTTACGCTCATGGAGTGAACTGTAGCCTCTCCACCAAGAATTTAAATTTTTAAATTCACATTTTAGTTCTATTCTCTCTCTCCAGTTCTCTTTCTTCTGTATATTCCATCTGCATTTATAGTTTTCTCTTTTTCTTCCTTTTCCCCTGTAGCCACAGATTCTCCAAGGAAGGACTGAACACCACAAGAGAAACTCTGCTTTGTTTTGACCATCTTGCCTATGAAATTTTTCTTTCCTAACTCAGAATTCTCAAAGATGTTGCTGGAGTGAGCTCTGTATCTTATACCCTGGCAAAGCTCCTAGAACTGGTCGCAGTGGGATTTCTGTTTTAGAAACTGCCTTAAGATCTTTGAAGCATCATCCAGTTTGCTTTCCTAAAAGAATTTCAGCCAAATTCATTTCCTTGAAATATTTTGCCAAAGTACATGACCACTTCATCAGTGTAAAGATTATGTATATAAAATGCAAACGTGTGTATGTATATACTTGAATATATATATATATATACACACTTACACAACTCTAAACATATTATATCTAAACCACTAATTAAGCCGCTGAAGCACCTTCCTCTTATACCCCCAAAGCACTTCCTTTTTCCCACTCAGTTGCTTTGACAGCACTGACTGTGTAAGGCTCCTGGGACTCTCATTACATTTCACGTTCAAATAATTACCTTAGTCATAATAATATAACAATTAGGCAGTTGTACTTTTTAAAAATTTTAATTTATTTTATTGAAGTATAGTTGATTTGCAATGTTGTGTTCAACTGGAATGTAATTGCTTTACAATGTTGCATTAGTTTCTTCTGTACAACAGGCAGCTACACTTCTGATTTCATCTGTAGATCAGAACCATGGTGAACCAGTTGGTTAAGGGATGGAGGGGTGATGGAGTGGTGGGAGAGGTATGGGAAAGGCATTCTTATAGGTTGGAGTGGGTTGTCTATTAGCATTAATAAGAGAAAATTGCCAGTTTTAATTTGATTTACAACCATGTTAGCAATGGCTCTTACAGCAGGGAGAAAATACATCAGACTTTGCATGTGGACATTTAAGGGTCTTATAAAATTGTTATAATTTGACAAGTGTCACTGATTTTAAATATTAAGAAGACCACTCATAGTGTATCATATAATCGTTCTTTAATCCAGTCATCAGCTAATATTCAGTGAGCATTTACTATATGAAGACTCCTATGCTGGGTCGGTGGCATGGATGAAAGATACTTTTCTTTTTTCATATTAAAAAAAGATATATTCGGAAGTAGCACCACAACCCTTGACTTTCTTCAAAAGAAAGAAAATTGACTTTCTTCAAACGGTCACATCTGACATCCATTTAAATCTGTTTTTCTCATCATCTTCTGCAAGTCTTTATTATTAATAGACTGTGGCTTAAGTTTCAATGAGGCGTACACTTGACTTCAATGTACATTCAGATCAAAGTCTTTGTCATTAATTCATTAATTTATGATTCAAAAAACTCTTAGTGAGTACCTGTAGGCACTCATTATTTGCCAACAAATATTTGATATTCTGGAGGTGCACAGAGATCAGGAAGATACCCATTCTTACCCTTGAGCTTACAGTCTTGCGAGAGAGGCAGATTTGGGAACAAATCATGTTGGTCACTGTGAGACATGTAAATGGGAGTATATATTCAGTGCTGTGGAAATCTTAAATTCTTCGTTGACTTTGTGGACTTGGCATTTCTTTTATACCAGATCTTTATGAAAACTAATGGGGGAAGGAAAACTGATTTTGTCAGCTAAACACAGTCTGCTGCTTTAGGAACATTTCTGTTCAGAGGAAAGCACAAACTTTGCTATTTTTATTTTAGACTGCTGCATATATGTATTTGGATTTAATAATTGTTAAATTTTGTAGATTTAATAGTTTTTAGATTTTGTAGCTTATTTTTGAAATAATGGTCCTATTGAAAAGAAGCATTTTATATTTCATATTTAGAGAGATGATGGGAGAAATTGATTGGAATCAAGTGAAAGTAGGGATATTCTCACATATGATCAAATATTTTCTTTGCAGAAGATTCTAAAATTGGATATTGACATTTACAATGGAGGGGTCATCTTTTTCCATGACTTCTTCATGTCTCTCTAACTTGATATTTTGTTAGCTGATTATTATATTGCTCCTAGAGATATAACTTTGGTTGTCTCTCAGCATCTATTAGCATCCGTCTCTTGCAACAGTAGAATTTCACTTATGGCCTTTTGCTCTTCTAAGTAATCGAATTAAATGAGGAAGCATCTAATCAATTGCTGTGTCTTATTTCCCTTCTCTCTCTCTCTCTCTCACACCCACACCCACACATGCACAAAATATAATATGAACTTCAGTCAAGTAATAGTAATACAATTCTTCTCCTAGGAAGTATCTAGGTAAATGGATCAATTAAGCGTTTGTTTTTAAGTTGCTGCTCTTGGCTTCTGGGTGATGGCTTTAATACAAGGTATTGTCTGAGTCTCAAAGGGAACAGAGGTTGTCTGATACATTGTAGACTGTGGCTGACTGCTCTGAAGAGGCGTCTAATGAGAAGGCTGACCTCATATTTCATGACTGTAACATGAAATTGTCTCTGAATTAAATCAGAAAAATGGCCTCAGTTCCTCTTTCTGAAGAACAGTATGTAATACTAACTAATCTTACCTTGCCTTCCTCCTCCATGGTTTCCCACCTTTGGGAAGGAGGTAAGAAGGCAGAAGACAGAGTCAGTGAAATCAGAATATGCCACAACCAAGATAACACACACAAAGCAACTAAATGCTCAGTATTTGTTTATTGTTGTGATTATCATATTCATTACTCCACTTTCTTTTATATGAACATCTCATGATTATAGGATTGAGCAATTTAAGTATAGATACCAGTCCTCATAATCATAAGCAATAGGAAAAATTTCACTTTTGAATATACCAATTGACAAATGTAAGAAAGACAGAAGAAATATGTAATATTTCCATATTTTTGTGGTGTATCTGATACAAATGGTACTGAAGCATATTCAGGTCTGTGCTAGTTTTCTGTTACCACAGATGTGTGTCTTGAAACAACACAAATTTATTATCTTATAATTATAGAGATCAGAGTTTCCAAAATCAAGAAATCAGAGTTTCATTCCTTCTAGAGGCTCCGGTGGAGGACCTACTTCCTTGCCTCTTTCAGCTTGTAGGGGCTTCCCACGTCCCTAGGCTCCTGGCTCTCTTGCGTCTTCACAGCCAGCAGTTGCTTCACTCCAGCCTCCCCTTCACATCTTCTCTGACTCTGACCCTTTCAACTCATGCTTACGTGGATCCTTGTGATTGCATTGAGTCCATCTGGATAATCTCCCATCTCAAAATCGTTTACTGCATCACATTTACAAAGTTTCTCACACATTCTGGGAATCAGGATGTGAATATATTGGGGGTTCATGATTGTTCCTGAAAGGTCTTCCCTGGTGGCTCAGATGGTAAAGAATCTGCCCGCAATGCAGAAGACCCAAGTTCAGTCCATGGGTCAGGAAGATCCCCTGGAGAATGGAATGACAACCCACTCCAGTATTGCCTGGAGAATTCCATGGACAGAGGAGCCTGGTGGGTCCATGGAGTTGCAAAGAATCAGACATGCCTGAATGACTAACACTTCACACTTACTTTCCCTGATGGAAGTTCTGGTGAAAACCATGACCATTACTTGTTGAGTAGAACCACAGGACTTTAGATCTAAAAGTTACATTAGATTAGTCATTTTAGAGATGAGGTAACTAAAACTTAGATAAGGATTATACTACCTGGGGCTAAACCTAGGTCTTCTATCTCTAATTAGATGACTTTTCCAGTGTGTATGCAGCATTTCTTAGGACTGTGCCCATTGTCCAATTAATTACTTTTTTAAAATTAAGAAACCATATTATAAAATTCTAAATAATTTTAGACTGAATTTGAAGCCACTTTCAAATCTGAAGGCAGTTTATCCTCTTGGACTTCATTTTGACACACTTAACAAAAGAGCTGGCTATTTAAAAATTAGTGTAAAGCCTTGTTTATTAAAGGGAAAAATACTTAAGGCATTCCCAAGAAGCTTGTAAAATTTATAACTGTGGCTCCAGCTGAAATTGTGAAACTCAGAATTCTTCCTCTTTCAGTTCAGTTCAGTTGCTCAGTTGTGTCCGACTCTTTGCGACATGAATCGCAGCCCGCCAGGCCTCCCTGTCCATCACCAACTCCCAGAGTTCACTCAGACTCATGCCCATCGAGTCAGTGATGCCATCCAGCCATCTCATCCTCTGTTGTCCCCTCCTCCTGCCCCCAATCCTTCCCAGCATCAGAGGCTTTTCCAATGAGTCAACTCTTCCCATGAGGTGGCCAAAGTACTGGAGCTTCAGCTTTAGCATCATTCTTTCCAAAGAAATCCCAGGGCTGATCTCCTTCAGAATGGACTGGTTGGATCTCCTTGCAGTCCAAGGGACTCTCAAGAGTCTTCTCCTCTTTAGAGGGGAAAAATATGATCTTTATGAATGATTCTCCCCATTCAGGCCACAATTAAGAAGCTTCCATATAAAAAAAAAGATAATTGATTTTTAAGAAAAATGGGCCTGATTAGAGCAATGCTGTTGCTTGTTTTGATAGACTCTTTAATGGACTGTTGAGAAAACTCCCAGTACCATTTAATTTCCTATGTTTCATCTGTGTAGTGTGCCAGGATGCTATAGTCAATCAGAACAGTGTGTTCTTATGTACAACATACATGGTTTTTATGGAGCTTATCCAAGGATAAATTAGAAACTGGCTTCCTGCCTCTATTTCATTTTTCTTTTTTACTCTCTTTGAAGTTTGAATTTTTACAGTCTACAGAGGATACATTTAGTCATTTTGATGCTGTTTTATTTTCTGGGCATGATTTTAGAAGATGACCTGAAAGATAGACCATTGATCTTGTCATTTGTGTTCAGTAGACATTACCTAACCAAATAAGCAAAGGTGTATTGAGCATCTCCTTTGTTCAGATAACTATGCTGGGGTTATCAAGATGAATTAGACATAATTCTTTATAATGGGATAGCTATCAACTTCAGATTCAACCTGAGGTCCTATCTTCTATCTGTTGTTTAGACATTAAGTCATATCTGACTCTTTTGTGACCTCATGATCTGTAGCCCACCAGGCGTCTGTGTCCAGATGATTTCCCAGGCAAAAATTCTGGAGTAGGTTGCCATTTCCTGCTCTGGGGGATCTTTCCAGTCCAGAGATTGAACCTGCATCTCTTGCCTGGCAGGCAGATTCTTTACCTCTGAGCCACCACAGCCCTTAGTAAAAGTCAGACTGTGAGCAAAGGCTTCTTTGAACTTCCAGAAATATGAAAATGAGATCTATCTCCCAGGGGGGGTTTACAAGGATTAAATTGTGGTAATGCATGTGAAAACACAAAATACAGTACCTTGTGCAGAGCAAGTGATTTACCAATGTTAGTTTCCATCTTCAAAGAGCTCTCAGCCTAGTAGAAAAAATGAGCTATCTATAAATAACTCTAATATAAGGCAGAAGTGAGAAGTGGCACAAGAGAGGTCCAGCTAGATAAGGAGCTGCTGGAGGTCAGACATGAATTTTGTTATGGGGATGAGAGAAAGTTTCTTGGAGTTTTTTCATGGCATCTTAGCTAGCCCTTAGAAAGGGAAGAAAATTTAGACATGTCAAGATATAAGCCCTGTGATTTGTGCTTTTATCTCCTGGTTGATCTCCCACTAGCTTGCTTTCTGTGCATTATCTGGTGTTCGGGTTTTCTCTGACTTCTGGCTGTGCTCGTGTATCATTCAGGAGTAATATATTTTCCTGCAATGGCACGCTGTCTGGTCTGATGCTTTTACACTTTTTAGAATTATATGTCGTAAATAAAATAACTTTATCTGTTTCTAGGAGTCATTCTTTCCCCTGAAATAATTTCTGATAGCAAGATGGATCCAATTAGAGTAATTTCATGTGGTTGGTTGGCAAAGATCTACGCTAGTTCTGGGGGAAGCCCTTGAAGGGAATTATTCATGACCCTTGCAATCCAAGTTTTCTTTCAGAGAAAAAGCAACTGTCAGATTTGTTTTTCCTTTCAGTGTGTGATCCTGGATGTCCTCGCCACTGTTGCTCACAGAACTCGTTTCATGCATGACGCTGCATCGTAGTCCCTCATTTTAGCAGTGCAGCCTCCTTTGACCTCTGCACTTCGCTAAAGACCTGCTTTAGAAAATTGTGTAAGCCGTGGATCAGCTGTTTGGAGTTACTCCTTTCTAGAGACTTACAAATTTGTGCTAGATTAAGAGTCCCAGATGTGGCTTTTCCTTCTTATTTACCTCCAAAGTCATGTAGCCTCTACCAAAATTGATTCAAGATCTCTCACATACCTTTACTCTTGTGAATGTTTGAGTGATCATATTTGCTGAATCAAAACTTGGAATATATTATATAGAATCCAAGTTAAGGGCCGATTTTATCATATATGTATGTGTGTGTGTGTTGTGTGCATAGCTCAAACCTGGTTGGTTGCTATACCTTTTTTTACTATTAAGGACCCTTTTCTCCTCTTCAGATGTCAGTTAAAAAAAATTAGTTTCCTTTAAATTGCAACACTGAATTTTGGCCCCAAAGTGGATAACTTTGATTAGAATATAAGGTATTAAGAGTTCTTAATTATTAATAGCTGTTAATAATAATCAAGATATAAGAGGATATATTTAGATTTGGTAGAATGTTCAGATAAGTGACCTGTATGGTGGTTTATTCCTGGTTCATAACAAGGCATATCTGAGGGCTGTATTCATTTTGATTTGGGATCAAACAATTGTTTGCTGATGGGCTTGGCCTTCCTTTCTTGGCTGGAGATTCTCTGCCATTAAAAAGAGATCTTAGTGGTAAGAATTCAGAGGGGCAACATCTGCCTCCCCAGAAGGGAGCCTATCATATTATTTTGTTCTTTTCACATTTGGGATCCAACAAGTAGGGTTTTGTAAAGAGAGAAGGGATTCTACCTTTAATCCTAACATCAGGTGTTGCTTATATGAGTGAGTAGATTAGTGGTGTTTGGGTTATAGAGTAGGTTTCTCTGAAGGACCTGGCTGCTCTCAACTACTGGTTGAAGTTTTGCCTTCGGCTAACTGTCCAGAAGGTAAAAGTAAAAATAAGTGAAAGACTGGGGCTTTGTGAAATTTAAGAACCTACTTGAAATGTCTTTTGGGAGAGACGGAAATTTGGAAACTTGCTAAGAAAATGTGTGAATCCATATAACCAGGTTGTGACATGTGCGAGGGTGGAAGACTTGGATGGTGAGTACAAAGGCTGAAAGCGGTTTTCGTCATCCTGTTACCACCCTGCTTTCTCATTCAGGTGTTGTTTCACCCTGTCTCAAGTTCTATCTGCTTTCTTTAAATATACATATTTGGGTGGTACTGAATCGTTAGTCCATTTGAGTGTTGGGTAGTACCCTACATTTGAGTAGCTTCCTGGCTACAGTTTTCAGGGAGCAATGGTGTTTTTATTGTGAACCTGCAAAGATACTCATAAAGATAAGGACAGAACTCAGTATTTGTGACTCATCTTGAGCAGTAAGATCACCCTGAGAACTAATTCTAAAGCATGGAGCAGAGAACATCACAGTCTTTTATTATTATGTTTTTAGGATGTGGCTACTTTTTTGACATGGTTCAGTTTCCAACTCTAGATCTGAATCTGCACTTTGATTCCAGACAAATATATAGGAGCTTGTGAATACAGTCTTATATAGCAAAAATTCACTTTGATACAGGTTATTCTGGGGCCTTAGCCAAGATTTTCATTTTTCTTTTAAGCTTTCAGATATACCAAAAAGACTTCACTTACCTTTGTCTTTGAATAATATAGATCCCAAAGATGAAGTAGGAAGCTTTCATGTGCTGCAGAGTTTTGTGGGCTGCAGGAAAGTAGTTTTTAGCAGTTTTCCCAAAGGGGCTCATAAACAGTTAATAGTCATTTTTTGAAAGAGTAAGTTAAACAAAGAGAAACTTGTTTCTTTGTGATGGTACTTTTTAGAGCCTATACTATACTAATGTATATAGTGAATTTCCAAAAGGGTTGTGTATGGGCTTTCATGTTTTTAAACATAACTATCCCCCTTTCTATCTCTTATTTCTTTTCAGAGAATCTCATTGGGTTTTTTTTGTTGTTGTTGTTCCACAGAGCAGAATTTGGTCTACACTGTTTGTAGAATCTAGAAAAGAAAATTTTTGAAAATTTTTATTAAAATTCTGTAACATCTCTCTTGCGTCTGGGCATCTGCAAGTCTAGATAAGTGCTTCTAAAACTTTAGTGTGCATGCAAATTTGTTCAATAGCCTATTAATATGCAGAATTTGATTCAGTTGATCTCAATGAGGGCAGTGATTTTTGCATTTCTAACAAGCTCCCAGGTGATACTAATGCTACTGACTTCTGAAACACAGTTTGAGTGATTCAGGGCATTCTCAGGTGAAAAAAGTTAAAATGGTCTTTGCTACCTGGGGCTCCAGAGGTGAGTTGTTTAGAAAGGCATTTCCTCTATGGGACTGGAAGTTTGAACTAAGTAGTTATTGTGCAATCAGATAATGCACTTATATATGACTTACATGCTCTTTATTTTTTCTTATAATTTTTTTTTCTGGCTTGAGGGGATATACACATTCATAGATTTACAATGAAGTGGCAAGCAGCTCTGCGCTTTGACACTTGTGTCTAAAGTATTTCATGGCATATTTAAGAAGTCCAGAGTGGAAGGGTTTGGGTCTCTGTTTTGTAAATAATAGCTTTGAATGGTAAAGACACATCTAGGGTTCTTAGTTAGACCTACTCATGTAAACCCCTTCCCATTTCAACACTCATGCACCTTGCCTGGAACAGAGTTTACTGAGTCTCTGTATGAAAGTTTATCAGCAATTCAGAAAGGGTTATCATGATTTACTCTTAAGATGGAAGTAGCAAATAAGGTTCATCGCTTTGACTAACTCCATTCTTTTGTTCTTCAACAGATGTCTATAGAAAGATTCAGAGACTATTGTCTGAGCTTCATGGAAAAGAGTGACGCAATTGATTAGTGATGTGTATATATGCTGGGCATGAGAAGGGAAATACCCTCACAGTAGTGGAGCTGATAAGGCATTGGGTTCTGCTGGAGCCATGTTGTCATCAGATGGTCTTTGCTCCCCACTGTGGTCTGGTTAGCATTCACTGTCAAATACTTAAATACTGGTTAAAGCTATTATAAAAATGATTTGCCTCAAATGCCATTTTATTATTATTTTTCTAAGTACTGAAATTGATTTGTAGGCTTTGTACTCAGAGTAACTGGGCTGAGATTCCAGCAAAATATCTAGATTGTGCTAAAAATAAATGTTGTTCCTTTAGTTCCCTTTTCTCAGTGCTTAGATTGACTACTCCTCAAATTCTTTGCTAACAAATTCTTTGTAGTAGAGGGCCTGTTACAGAATTACTTCAGATCTACTTGTAATTAGAAACTCCTATTTGCAAACAAATGATGGAGTCACTAAAAGTTTTCAGTAGACATATTTTTTGCAGTTTTGATTACACACACTTTCTTCATGATTGTGACAAGGTTTATCTTTAGTCTACTCCTTAGTCATGTCAAAAATTTTAAATTAATTGAATCTGTATCACAGTTTTATTATATTCCTAGAATAATATAATAAAGCACTAATAATAATAAGATGCTTTTTTCATGTATTACTCTCAGTTTGTTGGAGCAGAAGAGATTCAACATAATATAGACATCCAC
The DNA here is from genome assembly GCA_006410615.1 of Neotragus moschatus. NCBI lineage: Eukaryota > Metazoa > Chordata > Mammalia > Artiodactyla > Bovidae > Neotragus > Neotragus moschatus. Next base: position 261,309 of record SJYA01002050.1, read on the forward strand.
TGTGGGGGGAAAACAGATGCAAAATTCTCTAGTGATTTATTCAATTATAAACGACAATATTTAAGTGACATAAAATATCCTGGGTACTTGTGCATATTCTAGGACATATGTTCTTGTGCTGCTGGTGGTGTATATTATTGTTTTACTTTGTTTAGTTTTCTTGTTCCCCATATAAATCCAAATAAGAGTTTTTCTGACTTGGTAGTAGAAAGTAGGGATAGAGAGCTGGATGAGCTCTCGCCAGTTTCTGAGCTGTATATAATCTGTTGGGCTACTCTGTGTCCACCTCTTCGAAAGTTTAGATGGCTGGCTCTGACTGCTCTGAGAAGGTATGTGTCAAGCTCTATAATATAAGAATGCAAAATTTACCATAGTTGTACTACTGTAAATTCAGCGCCTGTTGCTGTATCATTACCACACTGCTTTTGAAGAAAATAAAAAAAGCTAATTCAAATGTGTGTACAGAATATTGTTTTCTCATTTATATATTACAACAGATGAGAAGGTAGGTTACCAGGCAGAAAAAATAGGGACATTTATTTCACGTAGCTTTATACAAAGCTTCCCTGATGGCTCAGATGGTAAAGCGTCTGCCTGCAATGCAGGAGACCAGGGTTCAATCCCTGGGTTGGGAAGATCCCTTGGAGAAGGAAATGACAGCCCACTCCAATAGTCTTGCCTGTAAAATCTCATGGACAGAGGAGCCTGGTAGGTTACAGTCCATGGGGTCTCAAAGCGTTGGACACAGCTGAGCAGCTTCACATAGTCAGTGTATAGGGGAGAAGAGATCATAGCATGATGGATCGTCTTGGAGAGCAGGACCATGTCTTTNAGGGCCTGTTACAGAATTACTTCAGATCTACTTGTAATTAGAAACTCCTATTTGCAAACAAATGATGGAGTCACTAAAAGTTTTCAGTAGACATATTTTTTGCAGTTTTGATTACACACACTTTCTTCATGATTGTGACAAGGTTTATCTTTAGTCTACTCCTTAGTCATGTCAAAAATTTTAAATTAATTGAATCTGTATCACAGTTTTATTATATTCCTAGAATAATATAATAAAGCACTAATAATAATAAGATGCTTTTTTCATGTATTACTCTCAGTTTGTTGGAGCAGAAGAGATTCAACATAATATAGACATCCACTGTGGGGGGAAAACAGATGCAAAATTCTCTAGTGATTTATTCAATTATAAACGACAATATTTAAGTGACATAAAATATCCTGGGTACTTGTGCATATTCTAGGACATATGTTCTTGTGCTGCTGGTGGTGTATATTATTGTTTTACTTTGTTTAGTTTTCTTGTTCCCCATATAAATCCAAATAAGAGTTTTTCTGACTTGGTAGTAGAAAGTAGGGATAGAGAGCTGGATGAGCTCTCTCCAGTTTCTGAGCTGTATATAATCTGTTGGGCTACTCTGTGTCCACCTCTTCGAAAGTTTAGATGGCTGGCTCTGACTGCTCTGAGAAGGTATGTGTCAAGCTCTATAATATAAGAATGCAAAATTTACCATAGTTGTACTACTGTAAATTCAGCGCCTGTTGCTGTATCATTACCACACTGCTTTTGAAGAAAATAAAAAAAGCTAATTCAAATGTGTGTACAGAATATTGTTTTCTCATTTATATATTACAACAGATGAGAAGGTAGGTTACCAGGCAGAAAAAATAGGGACATTTATTTCACGTAGCTTTATACAAAGCTTCCCTGATGGCTCAGATGGTAAAGCGTCTGCCTGCAATGCAGGAGACCAGGGTTCAATCCCTGGGTTGGGAAGATCCCTTGGAGAAGGAAATGACAGCCCACTCCAATAGTCTTGCCTGTAAAATCTCATGGACAGAGGAGCCTGGTAGGTTACAGTCCATGGGGTCTCAAAGCGTTGGACACAGCTGAGCAGCTTCACATAGTCAGTGTATAGGGGAGAAGAGATCATAGCATGATGGATCGTCTTGGAGAGCAGGACCATGTCTTTCATATTTCTCTTTCTGAGAACCCACATGGGGTTCTCTGCAGAGCAAGTGTATTAATTGTGGAATCCCCAGTCATGTCTATTTTTCTTTGGGCTATAAGGAGGCATAAAATCTGACAAAGACCATAAGCAGAGTCTAGAACATAAAACAATTCAAGGGAATATCTCAATCAAAATTATATATGGAGAGGAGAGGGAGAAGAAAGAATCAAAAGCTTCAACTCAGTCAAAACAAGTTTTAAATCAATTATTGAAACAAAGTGTTGGTTATTTGAGTTTGCTCAAATTTTTAAATCTTTTAAAATGTAAATACCATTCCATTCTTCTTTAATTTGTCAGATACAGATACATAATTTCCTTGAGTATGTTTACTCAGCAGCACTCAGAATGCAAGCTAAGACGAATGTATTATTCACGTTTAGAAACTGGCTTTCAGTTACCCAGAAGCCATTACCACTCGCGAACAAAAGGGGAGTGTTTTGTTTTAAAGTGAAATAAAAATTTAAGCATCATTATATAATACTTTATATAAACAGGAAAATGTTTTCACAATACAGCCTGATGCCAGGCAGTTTATCATGCACATGTACTTGGTGCCTGTGGTCAACCCCTAATAAGATAGTTTTCTGTTTGCTGAAAGAGTATGATGGGGAAGTAACTTCAGAGTGTGGAACTTTAGCCATAATACTAATTGAGTTTGCTAAAGTGCTAGTTTAAAAAAATGCAGTAGATTTGAATCAGTGCCACTGTGTTAATTGAAACACAAAACTCAGTCAAGTAAAAATCTTTTACCAAGGTCAGAGAAGGGCTTTAACAAGTTGAAGTATGTTATGATTCCTCAGCAAGGATTATGTATTTTGCTCTACACACAAAATAAAGATAATGGATATTGTGATTAAGTGCCATAAGGTAGAGTCCTGGACATTTATGATGGACCTAAATTCATCTAATGTAGATTTTTCTTCTTGGTTAGCCATTCAACTCCATTTTGTAGGGTGAGAAGTAAGGGTATTAAGAGACTTCATTATTTGTTCCAACTCGGTGAGTGGATCCACATTCTGAGTTCTGTGCTTGGATCAAGCTTCTCCGAATGTGTGGTTCTCAACTTCCTAAAAATAGTTTATGCATATTAGTGCTTATAATGCCAGACACTGTCAATTACTTTATGTACCTTGCATCATTTTATTCTCAGAACAATACAATGAGGAATATATTATCATTATCTGCATTTAAATAATATCATAGACTGAGGTTCAGAACTTATTTAAGTTTATAAGGGTGGAAAATGGTGAAGATAAGATATGACCCCAGTTATCTGGGTCTTCAGGGTCTTTTCTCTTAAGTGATATGTTATACTTCCTCCAGTGTATTTATATGAAACCAGTCAAAAAATGAGACATTCTAAATGGAAACAAAAGTCTTCATTTCAACTGCATTGGGATTCAGTTCTTTCATAAGTTAATACATGGAACATAAAATAGAAAATATTGCATCTATTAGTATATTAGATTAGACAGTTTTTCAATTACTTTTAGTCCTGAAAGTCTATGAATTAGTAAAAACAGTTTAGTTGAAGCTATTTCCTCTTAGAGCACATTTCAAAACACTTTTCGCATAGAGAAGCAAATTCAGCTCCAAAGTCAATTCATATCCAAATTTATCTTTTAAGAGCAATATCTAATTTTTCCTCCAAATGAGCTTATAGAGTATTTACTCAAAAGGAACAGACACTGTCTTTTAAAAAATTTTCATATATTCTCCTGAAGTCCTAAAAATGACTAAATTTGTGGGGGTTTTTCCTCCATTTTCTTTTTCTTGTGTAAGCAGAAGTCCTTGGTGGGAAAAGGGGGCCTAATTAATTTGGGAAAACATGCTGCAGCACATTTCCTGAGATGCTATCATAAGCAATTAAAACAAAATTGCTCTTGTCAAAATAAATGAATAAATTTGATGAGATGTTTTCCTTTATTTTACAGATTTGTTCCACTTTATCACTAATTCATAAAATCCACAAAGGCTCTCCAGTCATCAGGGTGATTGGTTAAATTCTGTTGTTGTTACCCTGTTAGGAATGGGAAGTAAAAGTCAGAAGTGTATACCAGGCCAAGTGAATAGAGTGAGAACACATTCTTGCAAATGAGAGTGTATAAGCCCATGGACCATTTCAGGCCAAGGCAAGAGTCATCACTGATGTTTAACATTTGTGGGTACACACTGACCATACTATTCTTCCCTGGTAGCTCAATTGGTAAAGAATTCGCCTGCAATGCTGGCGACTGGGATTCGATTCCTTGGTTGGGAAAATCCCCTGGAGAAGGATATGGCAACCCACTCCAGTATTCTTGCCTGGAAAATCCCATGGACAGGGGAGCCTGGCAGGCTGCAATCTGTGGGTTTGCAAGAGTCAGACACGACTTCACAACTAAACCACTAACTGTAATGGAGGCTTCCCAGGTAGCATGATGGTAAAAAATCCATCTACCAATCCAGGAGGCACAAGAGATACAAATTCAACCCCCGGCTCAGGAAGATCCCCTGGTGTAGGAAATGGCAACCCACTCCAGTATTCTTGCTTGAAAAATTACATGGATAGAGGAGCTTGGCAGGCCATAGTCCATGGGGTTGCAGAGTAGATTGCAACTCAGCACACATACACTGACTGTAACAGCAATTTTTCAACATAAGGGACATTCAAAAAGTACTGAAAATAATACTTTCATAATTGGGAGACAAAACTAAGTTGTGTCATATAATACAAACTATAGAAGTTAAAACTTAATTCTATGTTCTATTCTTGGGTATTGAGAGGTGTTAGAATACTATGGTAAGTGTGGAGTAAAGGAATATCATATTGCATATGACATATCAGATTTGCACCTGTCAAAGAGGGCTTAGGTTAAGAATGATTGAGAAACACAGAAGTGTGATTCATCCAAAAATGATGTTAATGTTCCTGGATATGTAAAGCAAAGAAGGTAATTTGGGGAGAGGTCACACTGTAGCTTGGGTTTCTCTTAGAGGAGCCGGATGGGCTATATTCCATGGGGTCACAAGAGTTTGACATGACTGAGCCACTGAGCATGGATGCATAAATACTGTAGCTAGTATTCCTAAGCCACTCAAAAATTGAAGTTCTCAGCTTGTGGAGTACCTGCTATTTTCAAGACAGTTTTAGATAGTATGAAAAAGTGTAGTTGCTCAGTTGTGTCTGACTCCATGACTCCATGGACTGTAGCCCTCCAGGCTCCTCTGTCCATGGAATTTTCCGGGCAAGAATACTAGAGTGGGTAGCCATTCCTTTCTCCAGGGGATTTTCCCAACCCAGGGATCAAACCCAGGTCTCTTTCATTGCAGGCAAATTCTTTACTGTCTGAGGCACCAGGGAAGCCCCTTAGATAGTATGGGGATGCCAAAATGAAACATTCATGAGCCTACCTTATAGGATCTTGTATCCTCATATAGGAGAAAAACAGACTTGAGTGATTATAATAGCATAAAGCAATATCTGTTGTGGGAGGTTAGAATAAGAATTTACCTCTGACTTTGAGGATCAAGGTGGTACTAGGCTGGACCATGAGTAATTGTTAGGTTTTAGATATATAGACATATAATTATAGGCTGAGGGAATTATAAAAATCCAGAGGTGCAGAACCATTTCTAAGTTTGTGGGGCATTATATTCTTTCTTTTGTCTGAAGAACACTTACAAGATAGAGTATAACCTAGAATACAGGCTTAGAACATGAACTTGGAGGATCTTAGACCCAGGATAGGAATTCAAATTTGTAAGACAGCTGGTAGGGAGAAGGGAGAGGTTGTTATTGAATAGACGAGGGACATTATAACTTTAGTACTTCAAAAAGAACAATTGGGCAGTGAAATAAAATGCAGGAATTTAGAGTTGGGGAGAGTGGGGGAAAGCTATGGCAATAGTTCAGGCAAAAAGTGTTGAAGTTCTGAATTTATTTCAGAATAAATAGTGAGACAGGAATGATGAGGTGATGGGGTAGAAGGAAGAGAGATCAGGAAACAAAATTGATAAGATTTTACATATGACTTGTTGGGCCTGCTGGGTGAGGGATCGCTTACAATTTCAGATTCAAATCAGAGTTATTAGGAGCACATAGGCTGCTGGCTAGAACAGAAACTGGGGGAAATGTGTGAGGAGGAAGGAAGCTGGTGAATGTCTTTTGAACATGCTGAATTTGAGGTACCCAGGGATATTTGGTGCTCAAACGATAAAGAATCTGCCTGTAACGCAGGAGGTTCTATCCCTGGGTGGGGAAGATCTCCTGGAGAAGGAAATGGCAACCCACTCCAGTTTTCTTGCCTAGAGAATTCCATGGACAGAGGATTCTGGCAGGCTACAGTTCATGGGACATGTCTGAGTAACTTGGGCTTCACTTTGGGCTTCACAGGTGACCCAGCAGTTAAGAACCCTCCTGCCAATGCAGGAGACCTAAGAGATGCAGGTTCAATCCCTGGATGGGGAAGATCCCCTTGAGGAGGAAATGGCAACCCACTTCAGTACTCTTGTCTGGAGAATTCCATGGACAGAGGAGCCTACAGTACATATAGGGTTGCAGAGAGTCAGACACACTGAAATGACTTAGCACATAGCACTAGCACAGGTGGGGATCTTCCAGTTCATAGGGCAGTTTTTGGAGTCCAGTAACATGGCAAAGATTTTATAAATATTATGCACCATTTTAGAGTCTTTAAACAAAAAGAAGGATTTAGTCTCTCTAACCTAGAATCTCTTTGGTGAAAGTCAGAACCTGCTCCTTAAATATAGGGGATGTATCTGTTGAATTAAAGAGATCCACATTACAATGAAGTCAGGGAAAGACGATTTTAATAAACAGGCAGGATATCTCCAAATGTTTAACAGCATTTAGACCCCTTAGAATACAATAATGACAGTGATAGCTATATTAGTAGTAAAATACTTTCATTAATAATAAGAAGAGCTATTTGTTTGCAGCACATGGGTGGACCTAGAGATTCTCATACTGAGTGAACTAAGTCAGACTAATAGCAGATGAAATCATTTATATGTGGAATCTAACAAAAAGCCTACAAATGAACTTATCTACAAAACTGAAATAGAGTTACAGATGTAGAACATAAGTATATGGTTATNAACACCTCTCAATACCCAAGAATAGAACATAGAATTAAGTTTTAACTTCTATAGTTTGTATTATATGACACAACTTAGTTTTGTCTCCCAATTATGAAAGTATTATTTTCAGTACTTTTTGAATGTCCCTTATGTTGAAAAATTGCTGTTACAGTCAGTGTATGTGTGCTGAGTTGCAATCTACTCTGCAACCCCATGGACTATGGCCTGCCAAGCTCCTCTATCCATGTAATTTTTCAAGCAAGAATACTGGAGTGGGTTGCCATTTCCTACACCAGGGGATCTTCCTGAGCCGGGGGTTGAATTTGTATCTCTTGTGCCTCCTGGATTGGTAGATGGATTTTTTACCATCATGCTACCTGGGAAGCCTCCATTACAGTTAGTGGTTTAGTTGTGAAGTCGTGTCTGACTCTTGCAAACCCACAGATTGCAGCCTGCCAGGCTCCCCTGTCCATGGGATTTTCCAGGCAAGAATACTGGAGTGGGTTGCCATATCCTTCTCCAGGGGATTTTCCCAACCAAGGAATCGAATCCCAGTCACCAGCATTGCAGGCGAATTCTTTACCAATTGAGCTACCAGGGAAGAATAGTATGGTCAGTGTGTACCCACAAATGTTAAACATCAGTGATGACTCTTGCCTTGGCCTGAAATGGTCCATGGGCTTATACACTCTCATTTGCAAGAATGTGTTCTCACTCTATTCACTTGGCCTGGTATACACTTCTGACTTTTACTTCCCATTCCTAACAGGGTAACAACAACAGAATTTAACCAATCACACTGATGACTGGAGAGCCTTTGTGGATTTTATGAATTAGTGATAAAGTGGAACAAATCTGTAAAATAAAGGAAAACATCTCATCAAATTTATTCATTTATTTTGACAAGAGCAATTTTGTTTTAATTGCTTATGATAGCATCTCAGGAAATGTGCTGCAGCATGTTTTCCCAAATTAATTAGGCCCCCTTTTCCCACCAAGGACTTCTGCTTACACAAGAAAAAGAAAATGGAGGAAAACCCCCCACAAATTTAGTCATTTTTAGGACTTCAGGAGAATATATGAAAATTTTTTAAAAGACAGTGTCTGTTCCTTTTGAGTAAATACTCTATAAGCTCATTTGGAGGAAAAATTAGATATTGCTCTTAAAAGATAAATTTGGATATGAATTGACTTTGGAGCTGAATTTGCTTCTCTATGCGAAAAGTGTTTTGAAATGTGCTCTAAGAGGAAATAGCTTCAACTAAACTGTTTTTACTAATTCATAGACTTTCAGGACTAAAAGTAATTGAAAAACTGTCTAATCTAATATACTAATAGATGCAATATTTTCTATTTTATGTTCCATGTATTAACTTATGAAAGAACTGAATCCCAATGCAGTTGAAATGAAGACTTTTGTTTCCATTTAGAATGTCTCATTTTTTGACTGGTTTCATATAAATACACTGGAGGAAGTATAACATATCACTTAAGAGAAAAGACCCTGAAGACCCAGATAACTGGGGTCATATCTTATCTTCACCATTTTCCACCCTTATAAACTTAAATAAGTTCTGAACCTCAGTCTATGATATTATTTAAATGCAGATAATGATAATATATTCCTCATTGTATTGTTCTGAGAATAAAATGATGCAAGGTACATAAAGTAATTGACAGTGTCTGGCATTATAAGCACTAATATGCATAAACTATTTTTAGGAAGTTGAGAACCACACATTCGGAGAAGCTTGATCCAAGCACAGAACTCAGAATGTGGATCCACTCGCCGAGTTGGAACAAATTAATGAAGTCTCTTAATACCCTTACTTCTCACCCTACAAAATGGAGTTGAATGGCTAACCAAGAAGAAAAATCTACATTAGATGAATTTAGGTCCATCATAAATGTCCAGGACTCTACCTTATGGCACTTAATCACAATATCCATTATCTTTATTTTGTGTGTAGAGCAAAATACATAATCCTTGCTGAGGAATCATAACATACTTCAACTTGTTAAAGCCCTTCTCTGACCTTGGTAAAAGATTTTTACTTGACTGAGTTTTGTGTTTCAATTAACACAGTGGCACTGATTCAAATCTACTGCATTTTTTTAAACTAGCACTTTAGCAAACTCAATTAGTATTATGGCTAAAGTTCCACACTCTGACGTTACTTCCCCATCATACTCTTTCAGCAAACAGAAAACTATCTTATTAGGGGTTGACCACAGGCACCAAGTACATGTGCATGATAAACTGCCTGGCATCAGGCTGTATTGTGAAAACATTTTCCTGTTTATATAAAGTATTATATAATGATGCTTAAATTTTTATTTCACTTTAAAACAAAACACTCCCCTTTTGTTCGCGAGTGGTAATGGCTTCTGGGTAACTGAAAGCCAATTTCTAAACGTGAATAATACATTCGTCTTAGCTTGCATTCTGAGTGCTGCTGAGTAAACATACTCAAGGAAATTATGTATCTGTATCTGACAAATTAAAGAAGAATGGAATTGTATTTACATTTTAAAAGATTTAAAAATTTGAGCAAACTCAAATAATCAACACTTTGTTTCAATAATTGATTTAAAACTTGTTTTGACTGAGTTGAAGCTTTTGATTCTTTCTTCTCCCTCTCCTCTCCATATATAATTTTGATTGAGATATTCCCTTGAATTGTTTTATGTTCTAGACTCTGCTTATGGTCTTTGTCAGATTTTATGCCTCCTTATAGCCCAAAGAAAAATAGACATGACTGGGGATTCCACAATTAATACACTTGCTCTGCAGAGAACCCCATGTGGGTTCTCAGAAAGAGAAATATGAAAGACATGGTCCTGCTCTCCAAGACGATCCATCATGCTATGATCTCTTCTCCCCTATACACTGACTATGTGAAGCTGCTCAGCTGTGTCCAACGCTTTGAGACCCCATGGACTGTAACCTACCAGGCTCCTCTGTCCATGAGATTTTACAGGCAAGACTATTGGAGTGGGCTGTCATTTCCTTCTCCAAGGGATCTTCCCAACCCAGGGATTGAACCCTGGTCTCCTGCATTGCAGGCAGACGCTTTACCATCTGAGCCATCAGGGAAGCTTTGTATAAAGCTACGTGAAATAAATGTCCCTATTTTTTCTGCCTGGTAACCTACCTTCTCATCTGTTGTAATATATAAATGAGAAAACAATATTCTGTACACACATTTGAATTAGCTTTTTTTATTTTCTTCAAAAGCAGTGTGGTAATGATACAGCAACAGGCGCTGAATTTACAGTAGTACAACTATGGTAAATTTTGCATTCTTATATTATAGAGCTTGACACATACCTTCTCAGAGCAGTCAGAGCCAGCCATCTAAACTTTCGAAGAGGTGGACACAGAGTAGCCCAACAGATTATATACAGCTCAGAAACTGGCGAGAGCTCATCCAGCTCTCTATCCCTACTTTCTACTACCAAGTCAGAAAAACTCTTATTTGGATTTATATGGGGAACAAGAAAACTAAACAAAGTAAAACAATAATATACACCACCAGCAGCACAAGAACATATGTCCTAGAATATGCACAAGTACCCAGGATATTTTATGTCACTTAAATATTGTCGTTTATAATTGAATAAATCACTAGAGAATTTTGCATCTGTTTTCCCCCCACAGTGGATGTCTATATTATGTTGAATCTCTTCTGCTCCAACAAACTGAGAGTAATACATGAAAAAAGCATCTTATTATTATTAGTGCTTTATTATATTATTCTAGGAATATAATAAAACTGTGATGCAGATTCAATTAATTTAAAATTTTTGACATGACTAAGGAGTAGACTAAAGATAAACCTTGTCACAATCATGAAGAAAGTGTGTGTAATCAAAACTGCAAAAAATATGTCTACTGAAAACTTTTAGTGACTCCATCATTTGTTTGCAAATAGGAGTTTCTAATTACAAGTAGATCTGAAGTAATTCTGTAACAGGCCCTCTACTACAAAGAATTTGTTAGCAAAGAATTTGAGGATTAGTCAATCTAAGCACTGAGAAAAGGGAACTAAAGGAACAACATTTATTTTTAGCACAATCTAGATATTTTGCTGGAATCTCGGCCCAGTTACTCTGAGTACAAAGCCTACAAATCAATTTCAGTACTTAGAAAAATAATAATAAAATGGCATTTGAGGCAAATCATTTTTATAATAGCTTTNAGGAAGGGAAGAATCTCTCGATTGCCCACAAAACATCGCCTTAATCATTTTCTGAACTTACTCACTGTAAAAGGATATTATTCTCTCTGAAAATAGAACTTTTTGGGGGGAGGCAGGGTTGATGGAACGTCCATTTCATTGTTCTTAGAACTGATAGTAAGCATAACTGGCAGTGCTGTTGCTATGAGTTGAGTACTTGAGTAAAAAGCCATGTTTTTCCCTCCATTGACCGGTGTGGACTGGCTTTTGCAGGCTGTCTGTTGGTTGGGATCCTGACGCAGCTGTTACTAATAAAGATTCTACAATTTTGGACTACACAGGACACCTCTGAGAGGGCTGGGTTGCCTTGTAGGTTTATAGAAGGTTCAGAGCCTCAGCTCCAGTCAGACAACCATAGATTTCTAACAGAAACCTGTAATCTTGGGCAAATCACCACTCTTTGTAGGTTTATTGTCGTGTAGTCACTAAGTCCTGTTTGATATTTTTGCGATTGTCTGGACTGTAGCCTGTCAGGCTCCTCTGTCCATGGGATTATCCTGCAAGAATACTGGAGTGGGTTGCCACTCCCTTCTCCAGGGGATCTTTCCAGCCCAATGAACTGAATCCATCTCTTGCACTGCCAGTCGGATTCTTTACCACTGAACCACCATGGAAGCCCTTCCTAGGTTTATACCCATCTATAAGAGGGCTGATAGCACCTGTTCTACCTTCCCTGCAGGCTGTTTGGAAAGTTGAAGTCACATGATAGATGGCAATATGTGGCCTAAACTGTGAAGCAAAAATGAGAGGTTCAGTTCGGTTCAGTCGCTCAGTCGTGTCCAACTCTTTGCGACCCCATGAACTGCAGCACGCCAGGCCTCCCTGTCCATCACCAACTCCCGGAGTTCACTAAAACTCACGTCCATCGAGCCAGTGATGCCATCCAGCTATCTCATCCTCTGTTGTCCCCATCTCTTCCTGTCCCCAATCCCTCCCAGCAACAGAGTCTTTTCCAATGAGTCTACTCTTCGCATGAGGTGGCCAATGTTTTCTAAGACTTTTAATTACAATTTGGTTTTTGCAGAGGTCATACATGTTAATGGTTAAAAATCCAAAACACAAAAATATATACTAAAAGTATAAGGTTTTTCCTCATCGGTTCCATTTTAATTCCAATTCATTTTCCCAGAGCTATCTGCCATTAACGCTTGGTGTGTGTTCCTTTAGGTTGTGCATGCAGGCATATGAGTTTGTGTTGCGTGAGTGTGATTATGTGTATTTGTATGCTTATGTGTGGGTATCATATTAAGCATTTGTTCTAAAATTATTTTCCTCACTAATATATTTTCTTCATTCCATGTTAGTGCCACATATCCACTTTATATTTTACGTGGCTCCATACTATTCCATAATATGAATGCTTTGTGATATCTTTCACCAGTCTTCTGTTAATGGATGTTTTGGATATTTCTGTTTTCTCATTATTATAAATAGTGCCCCAGCAAACATTCTTGCATGTAAGCTTTTGAGCATGTGTTCAAACATTTCTGTTGGAAAGATTCTGAAGACTGGAATGGGTAGTCAAAGACTCTACCCGTTTGAAGTTTGATGAGTACTGTCAGATTATCCTCCAAAAGTGTTAAAATGATTTATTCACACTAAAAAAGTGTAAGAGTATATTTCCCTTTATAACTTCTCTAACACTAGATATCAGTCTTTTAAAATTTTGCCTGTGTGAAAACCGAAAATCTTTTTTACACATTGTTTTAATTTGCCCGAATCCTTTTTCACATCTATTAGTACCTGTGGTTTTCTCACTGGATGTTAGAAAAGAGATTTGTCTTCATTTTTTCTAGAATTACTGTCATTTTCATTGTTTGTTGATTTGGTACATGGGCGCCCGGTCAGCATAGAAACAGATCTTTGAATCTGGTGGCAGTAACAGTAATGCTATCTAGCAATAATAATTCCCTCGATAATAGTAGTGATTTCTGGCTGGTAATTTATGATGTTGGGTTAAAGTCTAGGTTCCACAATTTTCTGGAGGAAAACTTTGGACAACAATAGCCTTAGGTTTTGAATATCAGTTTACTCATCTTTATTTTCGGAGAAGGCAATGGCATCCCACTTCAATGTTCTTGCCTGGAAAAGCCCATGGACAGAGGAGGCTGGTGGGCTGCTGTCCATGGGGTCATGAAGAGTCAGACTCGATTGAGCGACTCCACTTTCACTTTTCACTTTCATGCATTGGAGAAGGAAATGGCAATCCGCTCCAGTGTTCGTGCTCGGAGAATCCCAGGGATGGTGAAGCCTGGTGGGCTGCCATCTATGTGGTTGCACAGAGTCAGACATGACTGAAGCGACTTAGCAGCAGCAGCATCTTTATTTTAATAATTTATGTTCAACCATACCACATGGTACATGGTATCTTAATTCCTCCACCAAGGATCGAACCTGTGCCCCTCATAGTGGAAGCACAGAGTCCTAATCACTGGACTGCCAGGGAAATTCCTCATCTTTAAAGATAATGCTCTAACTCTCTCACAGAATTGTGAATAATAAACTTCAACAACATAGTGCATCATACGAGGTTCTCATTAAATGTGTCAAGGCTATTGAAAATGACTGTCAAGCTGAAGGATGCTTTATGTTGAAATTATTTGAAATGGAACTTGAGACTTTCTATGATGCCTTCATTGTGGCTTGCAGTGTTCCCTCTTACTGTCACCAACCTTCATGAGTACAGGCCCAGTATAGTGATGTCTCATGAATTCAGGGGCAATATTTTAGAATCATTTATCTCTACTCATCACAAGTTGAATGACCCTGGAATGATATGGCCAAAAAGATACAGAAAGTACAAACAACTCACAAACCAGTAAACATCTAGAAGAATCGGTTCTTTGAAAAGAGGCTTGTGTTTCAAGGGGACACTAATCTTCAAGCTAAACATAACTGTTTTCAAGTACAAAAACTCATCCATCATTTCTCAGGATTACTTGTTTCAGTTATCAGTCACAAGAAATTGGTCATTTTGATCTGGGTTCCTCATAGCCAATACAATATTTTAGAAACCCCATCAAGTGATGTCTTTAAACTCTTTAGTAGTTTAAGCTTATAATATGAGCATTAGGAAACATGAGAAAAATAAAGATGGTGAAAACTCTGTATCATATACTCTGATTTAAGCAATTATTTATTCAATCAAATCATACTTTTGAACACTCTGCTAGGTGGTAGGTGCACTGTTGAGTATTAGTAGTCTGAAGATAAAGAAGGCCACTCACTTTAGACCTAAGGAACAAGAAGACAAATGATTAAACATAGTTGATAAGTGATAAAATAGAGGTGTTAAATGTCATGGAAGTGGCAAGGAGTGACTGTTGAATAAATCTTCCTGCGCATTATGATAGTGATTTAGGTTTAATGAGCAAGCAGTTCACCAAGGAGTGAAGAAGGCAGAGGAGGGGTTCAGATGAAGGGCATACCTGATATAAAGGCATGAGGAAGCCGAGCATGTTCAGAGAAAATTTTGAGATGCCTGGATTATAAGGCACTAAAGGTAGATAACAGAAATGAGATAAGTGTTTTGAAGATAGCTCTGTAATTAATCTCATCTCTGCTTCTCTTTCGAAACCATAATCACTGTAGTTCAGATACTATTCACTCCAAAAGACAACGTTATGTAGAACATAGTTTACTCCAAAAGCTGACACTAGCTCAGTGAATATAAACTACTCTTTCCTTTTAACTAACTTTCCTACAGTCAGTATTGATTTTAGTTTGGGCCTATTTTCTTCTTCATTGTGCCTAAAGTCTTGCTTGATAATTTGATCAGCTCAAATGGTCGAATATGAGATATGGAAGAGCAAATAAAGACAGCAAAATACAGGATGAAGATTCAAACTTCACATTTAATTCAGTGAGATTGGCAGTGGCTTTTTGGAATATTGTGTTGAGATGGCATTTTGGAATCATGCAGAAAAAGTGGGGATGGACTCTAGTGATTAATTATGGAATTCTTCCTTGGACAAGGAAGGAGGGAAAGCCATCCTGTGCTGTTCTTTTCAACACTTCCCATCCCACCCATTCCTCCCCACCAGGCTCCAGTAGATTTATGAGTCAGTGATTTTATGCCAGGTATATGCTGGAAACAATGACAGTGGTACACCATTGCCCATCGCCATTGATCATAGTCCTGACACAAAGAAATGCTCAGGAGGTATTTGTTGGATGAATGAATGCATGAATAATTTTTCGTACTTTTGTTTCTTTCCATTATGCATAAAGTTTTAAGTTATGTCTGCTTTGTTGACATCTTATATATTTTTTCTGTGCGGGTAAAAAGTTTTTTTTATAAAAATTAAAATACCCGGGATATTTTTCTCAGAAAAAGCAGTACTACTTTTTACTCATGATGTGAGAATTCCTGTCATATAATGATAATGAATTGGGTTTTTTCTCCCTCATTTTAAAAGTTAGATTCTAATTAACCCAATTCATCTATTTGATCTTTTAAGAGCCTGATTTAATTTTAAAATATGCATTATATTTACGACACTGGGTATATTTTAAATTTTAATATTTGTCTTCATTAATTCAACATTTTTCAAAATCTTGATTTTTCCTGGCAGCCTGTTAACAAAGAGAAATGTATTCCTGAAGGGATAATTCCAGCAGAGTTTTCAGATTTTATGAACACAAGTTCACAAAAAGGGAAGTTTCTGAGCATAATCTGCCTCCTAGCAATTACTGATACTGTTGTCCCTCTTCCTATGTATATTTTCTATTTGGAGGAAATTTATCTTTCAATATTTAATACTTATCCCAGGTCACCTTCACTATTGTGATGATCATTTGGGTTTAGGCAATGTTTGACATTTTAATCCCACTACCTTTGCTCATTCTTCTAAGCCAGAGTCATTTATTCTCCTTTATTTTCCATTGTTGTCATTATGTCCATCAGAAAAGAGAACTCTCTTTCCTTCAAATGTAACTTTTCAATTACATTCTAAACCTGTTCCCATTCAAATGCACTGTTTGGTTATCATAATATAAACAATTATCCTTTACTTTTTACTCCAAGATATTACTACATATAATGTTGTAAAAATCCCAAATCTTACCATTTTATGGGAAAAAAAATCAGGCTTTTAGTAAGTATGTTTTGATTTATATAATAAAATAGGGATACATTAAAATTATATACTTTGCTTTCAGTTTAGTCTACTGCTTGCTCATTGTTTGTTGTTTAGTCACTAAGTCATGTTTAACTGTTTTGTGACTACATAAACTGTAGCCTGTCAGGCTCCTTCTGTCCATGGGACTTCCCAAGCAAGAATACTGGAGTGGATTGCCATTTCCTGTTCCAGGTGATCTTCCTGACCCAAGAATTGAACCCATATCTCTTGCATTGCAGCTGGATTCTTATGGTCTTATAATTAAAAGAGTCCCTTTGAGGGCAGGGATGATGTTTTCTTATTTTGTATAACTTTCTCTGCCCATGCTGAGATGAAGTCCATATGAAAAGCCAAATAAGCACTTATGAAATTCAGAATTACAAGTACTGAGGCCCTAAGATGATGTAACAGACCATCAGCTTCAACTCCTTCATTGTATGGGTGAGAAATCTCTCATTCTCATTCTCATATTCTTCCCGAATAGCCATAGCTTTCTGTTGAATGTAGAAATATGCCAGAATTAATTTTTTTAGTATGTTAACTTTATTTTTGATGATATATTACATTTTTTTTCTAATTAAGGTGTGAAAAATAAAACATAGATCTCTCTTGGTATTTAAATTGAACTTGAATTCAATTCTTTTTCACTCAGTTCTTTATTAACTCAAATATATTCCTGAATCTTTCTATCTCAACCCTACCACTACCACTTTAATATGAGCTGGTAACTCCTCTTGTCTGTCAGCATTAACTTTAAATTCCCTATACTCAAAACACAATATTGTGGTCTCTTATTATCTCTCAAGGAAAGTTTTCAGAAAGCACAGTTCCTGGCAATCAATATCATGCCAAAACATATTTTTTTTCTGTTTTTATTGAAGTTTAGTGGACTTAAAATATTATTTTAGTTTCAGATATACAGCATAACAATTTGATATTTTTATAGATTGCATTCCATAGGACGTTATAAAATCTATGCGTAAGACTTGAAACCATAAAACTTGTAGAAGAAAGTATAGGCAGTACACTCTTTGACATCAGTTTTAGTAATATTTTTTGGATCTGTCTCCTCAGGCAAGGGAAACAAAAGCAAAAATCAATAAATGGGACCTAATCAAACTCAAAAGTTTCGCACTGCAAAAGAAACCCTCAACAAAACGAAAAGGCAGCCTATTGAATGGGAGAGGATATTTGCCAAAGGGATATATCAGATAAGGGCTTAATATTAAAAATATATAAAGAACTCATATTTGTGTTAAAGAACAGCCTGATTAAAATATGGGCAGAGGCCCTGAATAGGCATTTCTCCAAAGAAGATATATGGATGACTAACAGACATGAGAAAAGTTGCCCAGTACCACTAATCATTAGATAAATGCAAATTAAAACCATGATGAGATATTACCTCACGCCAGTCAAAATGGCTATTGCCAAAAAGAAAAGAACAGCAAGTGTTGACCAGAGTATTTGTTCTATGAGGCCTTTTCTCAACCCTGATGGCAGACCTCTAGGTTTCATATATCTCCAAGTTGTGCATCTAGTCCCAGCTCCTCCTTGGACAGGTGAAGCATCTGAGATCACGTAAGAGAGAGAAGAGATTTTATCACCATCACAGAAGTGGTGCAGAGAAGGGGTCTGATTCTAGTGTCCTTGACTCTGCCCCTTTCTTTCCAGGTTATCATGGCTGTTTCTCAGGAATATGACCCCCAGAGAGAGTATCTGAATCACACTGGTTACTTGGAATGTTGAAAAAGATATTTGAAAATCATCTATCATAACATTTCCAGAACTTGCCATTTTAATACACTTTTCTCTGTTGGAATAACTAAATCCATCAAATACTCATTTTATTCAGTTGTAAAATGGGGCTGATACTAATCTATTGGCGATTTTGTGAGGTTTAAAACTACACCTACACATGTCTAGACACAGCAAGTTGGTATTCAAATAAGATTTGGTGATTATTACCTATAAATTAGACTGCCACAAAATTTCATATGCTTTGTCCTGAAGTTAAGATTGAAGAAATTTACAGGGTAGAGACAAAATAAAATCTTTCTCCAGAGCTGCCATTCATTTATTCCTCAAATATTTATAGAATATTCATTGTATGGTTGCCACTGTAGTAGGCCCTGGGGATACACCTGTGACCAAAATTGAGATAGTTTTTGCTTTTACAGGACTCATATCCCAGTATAGTAGCTAAGCACAGAACAGACAAATTGGGGTATAAATAAAATGGATGCAACTATAAAGTTCAAAAACACTAAGGTAACAAACATAAGGAACAGAGCTAAAAGATAACAGAAGGGACCTACTTTAAATAAAGTTTTCAGGGAAAGTCTTTATGTAAGCCTATTTTAAAGGATGGGTAAGAACGACTCATGAGGCAGGTTGGGTGGCAGCATTTCAGACAGAGAGTCGTGTGCAGGGGTCCTGAGGCAGAAACGAGCTTGGACTATCCAAGGAACTGCACATAGACCAGAGGACTGCAGTGTGGTGAACAAGGGCGAGAGAGGCCAGGAACTAGATGGGAGAAAGGCAGTGAGCTGACCAGGTGGCATTTTGTTGTTCTTGATAAGGAGTTTGTTTTTCAGTCTGCAAGTTTCATGGAAAGGCATTGGATGGTTTCTAAACGCCCTGACCTAATAAAGTGATATAAGAGAATTTCTGTTCCATGTTTCACAATCCCTTCACATCAGTTTTGTTTTCTGAGCAAAGTTCATACTCTGTCCTTTCCCTCCCCATTCTCTTCCTTTTGTCTCTGTTTACATCTTTTATCTTCTTTGCTGGGAGAATAGCTTCTTGAATAAAAGTTCTTCTCACAGGTTGCTTGCAGAATATATCCCTGTATGACAGAAAGAGAATGTTAAGATGTCTATCCAACAGATATTTTTAAGTATTTTCATTGTGAAATTCTATTCATTTTGTAGCAACTTACAACTATCTACCTCATATTGCACATTTTCAGATTTAACTAAGATTTATTCCCTTGAACAAAGAGGTATTTTGTTTTAGCATGTATTTTTTTCTTTTTTCTTGCCTGTTGTAAAAGTGACTCATTTCAGATGAGAGTTCTTTAAAAATGGCATTCAATGTGTTGGGCCATCCAGGCTTATGTTCTTAGATTCTCACAGACTTTTTCTATATTTTTCTTCTTCACTATACAGAGAAATATGGGCCTCTTCTCACATACTAACTGATCATTTGGGAGTTGTTGACTATGCTGAGAAGGATCCAGTTAGTAACTGTTCTTAGCAAGAAAAAGAACCATTGGGTTAAGCAAGTGGGGTCCCCTGTATTGCCAAACATTCTTTAAAATGTTGAACATTTCATAGGGTGAAGACAAACTGACACACAGCAGGTCTATGAACTGAAATACTGTAGTTAAGTATTTATTAAAAGATGGAGTCTCTATGCTAGCCTAGATTTATATTAAGAAAACATGATTAAAGTTGTCTGAGAAGTTAGAAATACTGCTGAATACTTGGAGGGGTCATTCTCAATTAAATTATAGAACGATCAGAGACAAGACATATGTTTGTGGTATGATAGAGAAGAAATCATAGTCAGTGCTAACTTAGTCACCGAAGAGTTTATGGTTAAAAAATAGCAAACCCTGGAATGTGAAGTACATTGTGATCAAGAACATGGATTTTGCCATCAGGTATCTGGATAATTCTGTCTCTGGCACCAGTTAACTGTGGCAGACAATTTCAGTTTGTTCCTTCAGATCCACTCTCTGCTCTTCTCCATCCTACTGTTAGCTCCAGGAGGCTGATCTAAATGGAATACTTGGACAGGCCCTCTATTGTTTGATTTCTAGTTAGTTCAGCCAATGGTAGCCCTAGCAGGAGATCACGAAGAAAGAAGAGAATGAAGATGGTATATGTGTTCCTCTAGTTTTGTCCTCAAAAAGTTGCTTAAGGCTAACTCTACCTTTCAAATATAAATTGCATCTCTTCTTAGGTGACCTTTTCTACATGATTCTCTCCTTACAAGTTCATGTAACTATTTCCTCTCCTTCCCTTTTCAGGCCTACATTACCAACTCCAGGAGACTGCAGTATCCCTTGTTTGTTTGGAAACCCTGCCTGTACCTTTGTAACAGTCCCTGTATTAACTCCTCTTTAATTATCCAAAGTTGGCTGTGCCATCTGTTTTCTAAAGGGACTCTGATGCACTGTCTGTATAATCTTTACAAGTGATTTTAAACTGTGCTTCAGTATCCTTATCTATAAAGTGGAGGTCAAGTCATTTCTCTTCTCATTTGTATATGTAAAATCAGGAAGTAGCTTAGAGACATTGTATTCCAATACTCCATTCTAAAGCTTTTAAGATTCTGCCTCAATTGCCTTCCATATGCTTTCCCCAGCAATAACTTTTACTTGCTCAGTTATACTAAAGGTCTGGACAATTTTATGTGAAGCAAGGACTTCATGACTAAAACAGCTTGAACACGGCTGTCCTTAGATGATTGTATAGCTCTTTCCAGTCCTAAAAATCCAATACGTTTTTTTTCTGGCAGTTATTTTATGGAGAGAAACTACCATTCTTTGCCTCATAGCCTCTGACTAGGCCTGGAAATACAGTAGGTTGTAGGCTGTCTAGTCTCATGATTTACTATCTGGGCAGAGGGAAGAGTCCAGTTAATTCCCCAGGATCATATTCTCTTTTACAAAATGTTTTCATGGCTTAGGATAGAAAGCCATGGAGGCCAATAAATAGAGAGTGAGTAGGAAATCAGCAAGCTCCTGAAGTGGTTTCATTGTGGCCTTCTTGGCACTCAGAGCCTCAGGCAGTAATTGCTTGGCCGTGTTCTGAGCACTGAACCCAGCCTATAGTGGCTGTTAAACTTTGTAAGTTGTACAAGGCCAGGCATACTTTTGGAACACTCCATCCCTTGGCTTGTTGCTTCAAACCCCATCATTAACATCTTTTACTTTCTTTTCTGTGTAAAGGAGTAGAGGGAAGGTATGAGCAATTTTCTTGGGAGTACTGTAAACTTGACATGTCCAGAGATTTATTGCAGCATTGACTGGGATGATGAAGTACTCAGAAGCACTGCCAATACTTCCTGTCAAAGAAAAGCTCTAGAAAACTGATAACAATGAGTTAGTTTTGCTCTTGTCAAGCCATGTTAGTGCCTGTTTGTTCTTTTAGTTAACATGTACTCAGCAAATATCTCTGAGGACGTCCAAGGAGTGTGTTAGGTATTGTATAAGATGAAATGAAATTGATAAGGCCCCTGGGCTCAAGAAGCTTAAGTCTGGGATGTATTCAGGTACCTGCGATAGGACTGGCTGGCTAGAGGCAGCCTCCTAATCATTTTGTCCCCTAGAGCAGGGGTCTCCAACCCCTTGTAAGGAACCAGGCTGCACAGCAGGAGGTGAGCAGCAGGTGAGCAAAGCTTAATCTGTCATTCCCTATCACTCCTCATTGGTCCCTATTGTTCTTCAATGCTCACATTACTGCCTGAACCATCACCCCTTTCCCCTACCCCCCAGAGTCCATGGAAAAATTGTCTTCCAAGGAACCAGTCACTGATGCCAAAAAAGTTGGAAACTGCTGCCGCATGGACTACAGCCCACCAAGCTCCTCTGTTCATGGGATTATCCTGGCAAGAATACTGGAGTGGGTTGCCGTTTCCTCCTCCAGGAGATCTTCTCAACCCAGAGATCGAACCAGTGTCTCTTGCACCTCCTGTATTGGCAGAGGGATTCTTTACCACTACACTACCTAGGAAGCCCTTCAGTACATCCCTGGCTATATCTTAAGGCAGGGGTTTACCCTCGTGAGCCTTCTTTTTCCTGTACCTTTCATTGCTACAGTCCAGTTTATTTCACTTCAGGTGGTTTTGTTGTCACAACACACACATATCCTTTTTAGTGCTTTTTCCTTGGCTGTTCATACCAAGACATCTTCTATGGTCTTTCCCCCTTCTCCTTCCATTTGTGAGCCAATGAAAGACCCTAGTCCTAGACAAGTGTACATAAGGAAAGGAAAGTCAGTAAAATTAGGTAGAAAGAATCATAGCTGCAACCACTTGGGCTCTTGTAAATCACCATCAGAATTTTGGCAAATTTATTTTCTGATTCTCTTACCTTCCTGAACATGGACATTCAAGATGTTAAAACAAAAAGTGAAATATATATTTTTGATTTATTTATTAGGAATTTTCACTACAGTTTTGGAGAGGGCACTCACCAAAGAGGGGAAGAAACATATCCAGATGATTATGAGCAAGATTTCATGAAGGAAATGGCGTTTGAACTTGATTCTCTGGGATATATTGGTTTGGCCAAAAAGTTTGTTTGAGTTTTCTCCATAACATCTGACAGAAAAATCCAAATGAACTTTTTGGCGAACCAAAATAGTTAAAGGAAGATGAAAGTATAGGTTGTGGGAGGCATATCAGCAAAAAGGCAAAAAACCCGCAATTATAAACTGAAAACTCAGAGCTTGTCTTGGTTCCCACTGTACTTTGACCAGCTTTAGTTAGGCAATCTATTTCCTTGACTGAAATCATTTGTTTGCATGTCTGTATGTCTAAGCTTCTTTAAGAAAATGGGGAGTCTCCTTCATGCTTGTATTTTCAGTGTTTAACACAATGTCAGGCACATAGGTACTCAGTACATGTTGAAGAATGAAGTATAAATGGCAACGTGTATATTGAGGACAGGAAGTTATCTAGTTTGACAGGAGCAAAGATTTGTGAGAAAAGGATGGGGATCTAATGTTAGGAAGGTATATTAGAACAGATTATGGAGGTTTTATGTACCAAGGTATTAAATAGACTGTGGGGAGTCACAGAAGGTTGTGGCGTGAGGTCAAAGCACAGAGCAATTAGTCTTCAGGAATATGGCAGCAGTGAACAATATCAATAGGTGAAAGGAATAGGGAGACAGGAAATGTGGAGACCAGAGATGGTGAATAAAGCAGAGTGATCCAGAGGATATAAAAGAGCCACTTGACAGCTTACTACCCTAGACAACTCGCTTCAGTCTTCTTCTCCCTCCAGAGTACTGTCAGTATCCTCAGGCCCGAATCCTACTCTGACAGTCAGTGGTCACATGACCTTGACAAGTTGCTGCTGCCGCTAGGTCACTTCAGTCGTGTCTGACTCTGTGCGACCCCATAGACAGCAGCCCACCAGGCTCCCCCGTCCCTGGGATTCTCCAGGCAAGAACGCTGGAGTGGGTTGCCATTTCCTTCTCCAATGCAGGAAAGTGAAAGTGAAGTTGCTCAGTCATGTCCGACCCCCAGCGACCCCATGGACTGCAGCCCACCAGGCTGCTCCATCCATGGGATTTTCCAGGCAAGAGTACTGGAGTGGGGTGCCATTGCCTTCTCCCCTTGACAAGTTACCTAAGTGCTTAAACTCCTGTCTAATGTGCATTTACTATGTAGATAAATGAGAAAAAAAGAAAATAAACAAACACAAACTATAAAATATCTGGCCTTGTGCTTGATAAATGGGAAATAGTCAATACATGATAATTATTAGTATTATTGCCGTTATTATTTGTGAAGACTTCAGGTAACAGTTTAATGCTGTAGGAAGCAATGAATCTTCTGTATGAGTTTTTCCCTTGCGCATTATAAGTAAATTGTGATTCACAAGATTTGATTGATTTGATGAAAATGATTCCTTCCTTTTTGCCTATTAGCAAAAGAAGAATAAGCTTTCAAGCAGGTAGTACTCATGAAGGAATTACAGGTGACAGGGTGTCATGGAGAATTCTAGTCCAAAATTTGTCTCAGAGGAGCAATGTGACCTTGGCCAAATCTCTTCATCAATCTATATCTCCATTTTTCTAGCTAGAAAAATGAAGGGATTGGATTAAATGATCTTTAAGTTCCTTCCCAACCAAATATTAAATGATTTTTCAAGTTGCTCATTAAATTTGCAAGCTCCATCAAACAGCTCATTATGCCTACTTGCTCATTTGATGCCTCTGTATATATTTCATCCCATTTTTCAGTCTGGATTTCCATTTGGTACATTTTCCTTGATACTACAGTTTTTTTTGAGCAGTGCTTTCTATAGGTATAGTTGTGTGAGTTTGTATGAAGTTGTGTGCATGTATTTTAGTGCATATTGCTTAGGTCTAGGGCTCAAATTGTATGTGAGATGATTGCTTTATCAGTTTTCTCAAACTGGTTTGAGAAAAATCTATTGCAGCTTGGAGGCTGTAGGGTGAAGTGGGCAGGATTACTTTTGCTTGAATTTATTTGCATCTACTACTTTACATGAGAAGGAAGAGCTTCTAGAGAAGAGATCTGGCCTGGCTCCTCTTTCTTTAAGGCAGAAAGATATTGAAATATGGCTGATGGATTCAGTTCAGTTCAGTCACTCAGTTGTGTCCAACTCTTTGCGACCCCATGAATCGCAGCAGGCCGGGCCTCCCTGTCCATCACCAACTCCCTAATAAAGGCCAAATTATGGGAAAGAGCAATGAAGTGCTTGAAAGGTAACTCCTCCTGCAGGCATAAAAAATTGAGAGAGCCTTTCTTTCATCAATGGGTTAAGCTATGGGGGGGAAGGAGTCCTGATTCCATGCCCAGGAAGGCATATTCCATGCCTTCAATACCTTGGATATGCCTTGGGAAAAACATTTGTATATGTTTGAATTGAAAGAGCTTCTCTACTAAAACATGGAAACTCTTAGGCCTCAGGCAGCTTTTCTTTGAGACTCTTGACTGAATGTAGCTGAAAGCTACCAACATTATTCTTCTACCATACATCATGGAACCATCTTTATCTGGGAAATCCGTGGAACTCTCTCTTAAAAGCAATGTGAGAATATATGCAGCACCACCATGATGAGGGATGGAAGCCCAGTCTCTTCACCAGATACTCAGTGACAGTGATGGTAATTAAAATTAACAAAGAGACCAGTAGGGGGCCAGTAAATATCAATGCTAATTTCAGTGGGTATCAAGTTTAATATTATCAGCTGTGTTCTCTTCAGACAGGAAGCAGCAGACAAGCAATGGCCCTTGGACCCATGAGCATGCCTGAAGATCCTTAGAGATCTTTAAGTGAGGATACTTGTAGAATGTATTAGAATTATTACTCAAAGACTAAGTTAGAATACAGTGGAACTGAAAATATGGTATAAAATGTGTGATTACTTCATTTGAATACAGACCCATATTATATTAAATATACATGCACTCACCAAGCACAGAGAAATGTTTTGAGAGTGAGGTATACTTATTAATGTAAAATAGAAACAGGGCAATAGAAACAGTCAATCCTAAAGGAAATCAACCCTGAATATTCATTGGAAGGACTGATGTTGAAGATTAAGCTCCAGTACTTTGACCACCTGATGTGAATAGCCAAGTCATTGGAAAAGACTCTGATGCTGGGAATGATTTAGGGCAGGATGAGAAATAAGTGACAGAGGATGAGATAGTTGAATGGCATCATCGACTCAATGGACGTGAGTCTGAGCAAACTCAAGGAGATTTAGAAGGACAGGGAAGCCTAACATGGCGTGCTATAGTCTGTTCGGTTGCAAACATCTGACATGATTTAGTGACTGAACAAGAATAAATCTGGAATTACCTAATGGTTAATATGAGGCCACAAGGGATAGATTCCCTTTTAGTATACTAACAGGCCAGATTTTTATTATAGACTTTTCAGCAAGGCTGAGCAAAGTACCTTACATATCTGTCCAAGTGGCTAGCCTATCTCTATCAGTTCAGTTCAGTTCAGTCGCTCAGTCATGTCCGACTCTTTGCGACCCCATGAATTGCAGCACGCCAGGCCTCCCTGTCCATCACTAACTCCCAGAGTTCACTCAGACTCACGCCCTCGAGTCAGTGATGCCATCCAGCCATCTCATCCTCGGTCGTCCCCTTCTCCTCCTGCCCCCAATCCCTCCCAGCATCAG